>SJYT01034693.1:95503-147616 GCA_006410635.1 Cephalophus harveyi | reverse complement strand
TTGTGCAGATATTCAGTGCCATCCACTAATAAAAGTTAATTAAATTTATAAATATGCTCATTTTTGTAGTAAGTAAAACAACACTAATTATATATATATAAATTATATATATAATTTAAATATTTCTAGAATTCACATGACATTCTTCAGAGTAGTTATGCTGTGAGAGCTAACTGGGGTTTGAGAGAGACTTTTAATATTATTTAATTTTTTGTATTTTCTTGAACTTGTCTTATTTTAAAATAAAATACATTTTTATTGATATGAATAATAAAACAAAATTACATATATATGTGTACTGTATGTTAGGAATGGTTATATAAAATGAGATTTTACCTGTGTTACAGTATGAAACCTAATCAGGGAGAAATGTATCAAGGAGATATATGTTAGTAAAAAACTAACTCCTGATTTAGAGTAGCANTGTATTTTCTTGAACTTGTCTTATTTTAAAATAAAATACATTTTTATTGATATGCATAATAAAACAAAATTACATATATATGTGTACTGTATGTTAGGAATGGTTATATAAAATGAGATTTTACCTGTGTTACAGTATGAAACCTAATCAGGGAGAAATGTATCAAGGAGATATATGTTAGTAAAAAACTAACTCCTGATTTAGAGTAGCAGTATAATAGGTAATTTAGTCTTTAAAAATATTTGATGTTATTATATTGTTTTAATGATTAGAAGAGAAATTAAAGTTTGAGAAAGAATGAAGGACATAAAAGAATTACATATATAAAGCCAAATGAAAAGCAACCATGGCATGCATCTTCAATTCTGCTTGTTAGAAAAAAAGTTGCTGATATTGAAGATGAATATTAAATGATTTTGGTCACTAACCGGCTAACCTACTATGAGGAAGTAGAGTGTTCCTGTGAAACCCCTATTTAAGAGATGAATTGGCATAAATGAAGCAATTACCAGAGGACACATCTTGCTAATGGATTCACAAAGTTAATCAAGATAAAGCACAGTTGCTCATAGACTGTTCAGAGCTCTGATGGCTTGTCTCACATGGGTGTAGTTCCTGAGGGATGTGCTAGGTGGCGCCACTCTCACTGATAGCTGTCTGCACGGCCTCTGTGATGCCCTCCCTGCAAAGCAAAGGTGGAACGCTATTTGAACTTCTTTCTGTGTTTTGTTAAAACAAGTCCTCTGGGTTTCTTTCCATTAGTGAAAACAGGAACTAATGTAATAGGTCTTTCTAAAAGCGAAGTGGTATAAGTTTTTCAGAACGTGGATATTTCTGTCTTGTTTCTAAGGTACTCTAATATAAAAAGTAGAATAGAAGGTGAAAGTGAAAATGCAAGTCGCAAGTCGCTCAGTAGTGTCCTACTCTTTGCGACCCCATGGACTATACTCAGTTCAGTTCAGTGGCTCAGTCGTGTCTGACTCTTTGCGACCCCATGAATCGCAGCACGCAAGGCCTCCCTGTCCGTCACCAACTCCCGGAGTTCACTCAGACTAGTCCATGGAATTTTCCAGGCCAGAATACTGGAGTGGGTAGCCTTTCTGTTTTCCAGAGGATCTTCCCAACCAGGGATCAAAGCTAGGTCTCCCGCTTTTCCGGCGGATTCTTTACCAGCCGAGCCACAGGGGGAAGAATAGAAGGTAATTATATTAAAAATTGGTCCTCAAATCTCTATCCATTCAAAATTATTCTAATTATCACACTTTATGTACCCAGAACTACACAAGAACATGGGGTGAACATAGCCAAGTTTGGCTTTTAAGAGTAAATAAACTTGTTCACTAATAGTAAATAGTAATAGTAAATAAACTAGCTCACTTTTGACTTCTTTTTATGTTATTCAAATTGAATATTTTCCAAAGTAACTTTCCTTTGGAAAATTTTTACTATAACTAGTCTAAAATCTGTTTTTTTTTTTCAGTCCTTTCTTGTCCCTGGGAGCATAATGATGTATATCTATTAGTATATCAGATCTTTCATTCTTAGAGCTAGAATTTTCCTCAAATTTAAAACACTGTAACTTTAAAAGTTATGTTACTTACCCAATACCAATGAATTCAATCTGAAAAAAAAACTATATATATTACACCAGGAATATGATAAATTTTATACTGGAAAATTTCTTTCAGCCTTCATGTCCAGAGCATTCTCCATTTAAAGTCGAATAAGTGGTTTCTCAAACCTGATATGGAAGATTGAACTCTTATAGTCTTCATGCAAATTCAACTATAAACTCTGGACAAAACATTAAAAACAAAAATGCTGGAGCCTGAACAAAAGTGAGCAGGTTTTGGAAGGGAGCAAAAAATAATAGTAAAGTGACACTCAGTGTGCAAACTCTTCATTTTGTATGTTTTCTTTAGGGCTCTACCCTAACAGTAGCGATATTTGAGGCAGAGGTGGACATGTAGCGAGCTGAATTTTTGAAAGTAAACATCTCTGTCTTTCAGACAGGAGCAAGAGAAAGGGCCCCTTGGTGACCAGGACTGTCAGAGACTAAGAAGGAAGAGAATTTTCAATCAAGGTCCTTAAAGTTGCCTTCTGTGTTCCATGAGCGTCTCAAAAATAAATGCATAAAGAATTGAAAAGATAGAATATATCAGCAAAGGAATATATATATATATATACACATATAAATAATATGTAAAACCTGTGTATCTCCATCTCTATTTATTAGTTTAGCTACCTATCATATATAAAATATTTTATACACATATAAACAAAAATCTTTAAAAAAACTAAAATGGACATTTTTAGAATTGCTAAACAATACCTAAAAAAATTTAACTGAATGAGATTTAAAGCCAAATAAAATGAGAGAGCAGTGACATACAGATTAGTACAAATCACTTAATCTGAAAAAATTAATGAGAATGTTTAAAAAAATAGAGCATCACAAACTAATAATAAAATTGCAAAATGTCAAATTTTATGGTAACCGATATTTTACAAGGAGAAGAGAATGAGGCAGGAAAATATTTGAGGAAGTGATAACCAGTAATTCTAAAATTTAATAAAATTATAAATTCACATATTCAAGATGTTCAGCAACACCCCTCCCACCCCCAAGGAAAAAAGTTAATTCCAAAAGCACCATGTTGCTTTTGTTTAGTCGTTAAATCATGTCCAGCTCTGCAACCGCATGGACTGTGGCTCACCAGGCTCCTCTGTCCATGGGATTTTCCAGGCAAAATCCTGGAGTGAATTGCCATGCACTTCTCCAGGGCAATCTTCTTGACCCAGGGATTGAACCTTCATCTCCTGAACTGGCAAGAGACTTCTTTACCACTGGGCCACCTAGGGAGCCCAAAAGGACCATCTTGGGAACACATTAATTGAGCTACTGAAAATGGAATAAAAAGAGAAAATGTTGAAGGTGCCAGAGAAACACTGCAATATAAAACATACAAAGGGACAGCAATTAGAATTCCAAAAAAAAAAAAAAATGCCCACAGACTTTCTGTAAGTAACCATGGAAATCAACGTAAAAGGGAAGCAATTTCAGGTAAAAGAAAAATTAAAAAATTGATCACCAGATCTATGCTTAAGAAATTTCTTCAGTTTGAATAAAAAGGATACCAGAGGCAAACTTAGATCTTCAGGAATGAAAAGCAGAAGACTGGAAATGTTCACATATGAGTAAACACCAAGCACTAAATTATCTCTTAATTTCTGTGTAAAACATATTACTGTTAAAAGCAAAAATGATGATATGCTTTGAGATCTTGTAATGTATGTACATGTGAGACTGTTTACAATGATCAACAATAAAAGTGGTTGAGGGGTTAGAAAACTACATTTACAGCATTTCTATATTTTACATGAGCTTATGAATTTCCTCAATGGTAACTTATGCAAGGCACTTCAAGTTGTTAGTTGACTAATACAAATCAACTTATCGGTTAAATAATTTTAAAATGTAGAGGTATGTGATAGTCTGTTTACTCTCTTCAGTCAGAATTAGTAGAATCATGCATTCATAAGAAAATGTTAGTTTTATAAAACATGTTTGTTCCTATTACATTTTATAAGTTGAAACTAGTTTTTCTGAATGTGCCTTATAAGTGATTAACAATATATAATTGTTTCAACTTCTTTCTAAACCATTGTAAGTTTTTGTGATTCTAGTTCTTATGGATTTTATTTCTAAAACCAGGGTATATTCTTTTGGTGGTTGATACAGTTTTAATTATATGGTTAATAAAATATGTATTAAGTAATTCAGTTAGCATGAATTCAGTTCTGATAGCATATATTACCCTCAAAGGTGAAGGCCTTCAAGAATTGTTAGTAATATGTAGAAAACATTTCTTGTGTAAAAAAAAAAGCCACTAGAGTTTTTAGAGAATAAGTAGCTTGTCTTTAGAATCTGCTATGTTAGTCACTAGAGGATCTGGTTAGAGTGAAATTACAGAATTGCTGAGACATTTAAAATCTAGAAGCAGAAGATGATAAATCAAGAAAACTATGGACAAATATGCAATGGTTATAGCACAATAACATGCAGATAAGGCTAGTTGAATGCATGCATTTTTTTTTTAATGAGGGAAATAATGGGTTTATTTCTTTGGAATCATGGTTGTATTTCTTTTCCTTTTATTGGGGGGGTAGGGGTTTGAAAATAATGTGCATTTATTCTCAAAAAGAGATTTTACAAAAGAAGAAAGTTATTTGAAATGACTTTGGGGGAAAATTTTATATATTTGCTCAGGATGTTTGGATCATTGCATCAGAGAATCTAAAAGATGAAGAAAAACAAAATAAAGGATCTTATGGGACAGAAAAGGCTTGACTTAGTTTGCCTGGAAAGCTATAGTGGTTAAATATTTGGTGTATTGTAAACCCTGTTTTTAAGAATAATATGAAAGTGTTCCTCTAAATCAGTTAATTCATTCCAATCAATTCTAGATGTTTCATTTCTCAAGATGAGTTTTATTACTGCTACTGAATTTTCCTGACAAAAATTTGACCTATAACTTGCAGAAGTGTTACTGCAGTTTGAAAACCAAAAATAATAGGTCTTTAAGGATACAAAAAATGATCACATACCAGTTAATTCTTATTTAAGATACAAGATCCATTAAAAATTTTTTAATATAAATTTATTTATTCTAATTGGAGGTTAATTTACAATATTGTATTGATTTTGCCATACATCAACATGAATCCACCACAAGTATACACGTGTTCCCCATCCTGAACCCTCCTCCCTCCTCCCTCCCCATACCATCCCTCTGGGTCATCTCAGTGTACCAGCCCCAAGCACATGTAAAAAAAGTTTTTCCTAGAATATTTTGCCTGATAAATGGTCTAATTTTTAAAAATCAAGGTCAAATGTACTTAGGAAATGCTATATGGATCTCAGTGGATCTCAGTGTTTCACAATGAAATTAGCAAAAGCTTTGAAGAATCTTGAATAGAAAGGAAGAAAGACAGAAAGAAAGAGTGAGAGAAAGAAAAGAAGAAAGGATGGAGGAAGGAGGAAGAAAAAGAAGGAAAGAAGGCAGGATGGACAAAGAAAGGGAGGAAAGAAGAAACTGTTAATACAATTCAATTCAATATTTCTTAGTTGTTTACCCCAAACGAAGGGTCAGCAAGCCATTTTCTATGACAGGGCCGGATAATAAATATTTTTGGTTTTGCAGGACAAGAGGCAAAATCAGAAGCATTATTTAAGTTTTTATATAACAAGACAGAAAAGAAGTTGCCAGAAAATTCTCCTGAAGTAATTAAAAAAAATTAGATACAATGTTTTATAATACTTATCTACTCTTGAGAAACTTGTATGCAGGTCAGGAAGCAACAGTTAGAACTGGACATGGGAAAACAGACTGGTTCCAAATAGGAAATGGAGTATGTCAAAGCTGTATATTGTCACCCTGTTTATTTAACTCATCTGCAGAGTGCATCATGAGAAACGCTGGGCTGGATGAAGCACAAGCTGGAATCAAGATTGCCAGGAGAAATATGAGTAATCTCATATATGCAGATGACACCACCCTTATGGCAGAAAGTGAAGAAGCTCTAAAGAGCTTCTTGATGAAAATGAGAGAGGAGAGTGAAAAAGTTGGCTTAAAGCTCAACATTCAGAAAACTAAGGTCATGGCATCTGGTCCCATCACTTCATGGCAAATAGATGGGGAAACAGTGGAAACTTTTTTTTTTTTTTGGTGGGATAACTTTTTACTTAATTAGGATTCCAAGTAAGTGTTTCCTGCCATCAATTTAATTACACATGTTGGTCTATAGAAATCATTCTTGGCTCATGAGTAATATAAAAACAGGGGCAGACTAGATTTTGCTCATGCACCATAACTTACTGAATCCCTCCATAGACTTCATGGTCTTTTGTTGTTCTTCTTCTTCATACAATGCCTATAAGAATTAGTATTTTTATGACTAGTGTTTTAGAATATTACTTTTCTGCACTAAATAGCCAAAGAATGGTAAAGCTGGATGGCATGAACCTCCTATGAAAAGGATTTTTCATAATGGGGTGGAATTATGTTCTAAAGGAACCGAAGGGAGCAATGAGCATCTTGAGGTATGAGATTATAAACAGGGATCATTAGAGAGGGCTTCTGGGTAATAATATCCTCAAAGGAGACCAGGGTTCAGATATAGCAAAGAAGGAGAAAGGACCTGTAGACAAGGGAAAAAATAAAGAGAAATTGGTTGTTTTGGGAGTGCTATACTAGTTTTCAAATATAGAGTAAAAGAGCATAGACGGTTGAGAAGGTAAAGGGCTAGGAGTATTGAGTGCTCTTATAGGGGTGATGACATGGTAGAAGATCAGTTGTTAGTGGCCAGAGCTAAAATCTGGAGTGGTCTGATGCAAACAGGAATAAGTGACAGATGAGATTTCATTGATAAAGTCTATGTGAGGATCACTAAGCTTGGAGCAAGGACATTTAATTGCTGCAGTGATGGGTTCCGTGCAAAGCTTGATGGTCTTCTTTGGTAGAATAAAGGATATTACAGGACATCTGTTTGCTTGAACTTTGTGATGAGGATTCTAGACAACAGATTTGTAGCCTATGCAGCCTAAATGAATTGAGGAAATATATTCTTTGTGTATTTCATCAATTCTCATTCTTGTCTTCATCTTTTTTTTTTTTTTTTTGCCCTCCTCTTTTTCATCATCCTTCTCCTTCTTATTACTTAAAATTCTTTTACTCAAGGATATGCTTTGAAAGTTTAAGTCAAGCCATCATGTCTTTTTACCTTGCCGTATTCCATCCTCCATTTAAACCCAAGAATGTATATGCACTAGAGAACATGACCCTCCCCTCCCCACCTAGAATTATGCTGTTCATTTGCTTCTGAATCATACTATATCTCTTCAAGACTTATGATATCAAGTTATCTCTGAAGGCTGAATTTAGAGTTTCCTATTAAAGCATCTTGCTATCTGTCTGGACATCTGATTTTCAATCACTAGTAGTCTCTGTTTTGAATAGTCTAACTTTAAAGAAGTGTATGCATTAATCTTATAAACACACCCACCACCCACCAAAGGCTAATGTGAAAATGAGTCAATTTTAAGAGGGATTATATTATTTGTCTACTGTATGAATATCTGTAGAATCAGGGGATCCATACAGGAAAGCTATTTGGAGGTTCAGTTTTAGATATCCTATACCTTAGTTAGGGGCTTCCCTAGTGGTGCAGAGGTTAAAGCATCTGCCTGCAATGTGGGAGACCTGGGTTCAATCCCTGGGTCGAAGGAAATGGCAACCCACTCCAGTATTCTTGCCTGGAGAATCCCATGGATGGAGGAGCTTGGTGGGCTACATTGAGATCATTGAGATCTCATTCCATTTCCTGCTTTTCCAAGAATAGAGGGTAATTATTTAAATTGACTCAAATGAAAGAGTCTATGATTGTGATTAAAAATTTTCCCCAAAAACTTTACCTGTCATTGTATCTCTACAAGTGAACCAATATTACTCTAGTCAGTTTTTAGATGGAACTTCTTTTCAGAATGCTCATTCAAACTAGTAAATGGTAATTGCTAAGAAAGATTGCATTCTTATCACCTTATGTTTCTCTCATTTCTCTCCAGCTCTCCAATAATTCATTATCTATAGTCTGGCTTCATTCACCCTCTAACGCACATCTCATTGTCTTGTAATTTTCCTCCTTATCTTTCTACCTTTTTTCTATATACTGTGTTTTCAACATCTTATCATTTAAACCCACCTTTTTCATGCCATTTCCTCTACTTGAATTTTGTTTTCCCTTTCTCTACCTAGCAAAATCCACCTGAGCTTATAAGTTCAGCCAAAATGTCATGCATCATCTGAAGCCTTTTCTGACCTCCGTATTCCTCAATCGGGCTTTCCATAGCTGAGTAGGTAAAGAATCTACCTGCAGTGCAGAAGACCCAGGTTTGATCCCTGGGTTGGGAAGATCCCCTGGAGAAGGAAATGGCAACCCACTCCAGTATCCTTGCCTGGAAAATCTCATGGACACAGGAGCAGGGTAGGCTGCAGTCCATGGGGTCTCAAAGAGTCAGGCACAAATGAGCAACTAACACTTACTTACTTACTATTCCTCAATCAGATTCAAACTGTCTTGTCTCTTTCATTCACATCCTAATAATAATTTGTGTAACAATATATCATATAAATGACATGTACTTTGTTAACTAGTATTTTTTTTTATCTTTCTAATTTTAAACTGTGAATATATCAGCAACAGGGACTAAGACTCAGTCAGCATTGTCTCATAGACATGGTACACAGTAGGAGTATAGTGAAATTGCAAGGAAGTAAATTACCTGTAAAAACTCATGCCTTCATGTATACCCCATACGCATAGCTTGCCATCTTCTTTCATCTTTAAACTTTCTTCATTAAGAAACTTACAAATATTTCATCAAGTAGTAAATAAATATAATTATGTGTATCTGTGTTAAGTTGCTTCAGTCATGTCTGATTGTGCAACCCTGTGGACTGTAGCCTGCCAGGGTCTTCTGTCTATGGGATTCTTCAAGCAAGAATACTAAAGTGGGTTGCCATGCCCTCCTCCAGGGCATCAAGCCTGTGTCTTTATGCCTCCTGCATTGGCCCTCAGGCGGCCCCATATATAATTCTATGTGTCTTTAATAAATATGAAATGTACAATATCATCTGACATTCAGTTCAGTTCAGTTCAGTCACTCAGTCATGTCTGACTCTCTGCGACCCCATGAATCACAGGATGCCAGGCCTCCCTGTCCATCAGCAACTCCTGGAGTTCACTCACACTCATGTCCATCGAGTCGGTGATGCCATCCAGCCATCTCATCCTCTGTCGTCCCCTTCTCCTCCTGCCCCCAATCCCTCCCAGCATCAGGGTCTTTTCCAATCAGTCAGCTCTTCGCATGAGGTGGCCAAAGTATTGGAGCTCAGCTTCAGCATCAGTCCTTCCAATGAACACCCAGGACTGATCTCCTTTAGAATGGACTGGTTGGATCTCCTTGCAGTCCAAGGGACTCTCAAGAGTCTTCAACACCACAGTTCAAAAGCATCAATTCTTTGGCACTCAGCTTTCTTCACAATCCAACTCTCACATCTATACATGACCACTGGAAAAACCATAGCCTTGACTAGATGGACCTTTGTTGGCAAAGTAATATCTTTGCTTTTGAATATGCTATCTAGGTTGTTGAATCACAGGATGCCAGGCCTCCCTGTCCATCAGCAACTCCTGGAGTTCACTCACACTCATGTCCATCGAGTCGGTGATGCCATCTAGCCATCTCATCCTCTGTCGTCCCCTTCTCCTCCTGCCCCCAATCCCTCCCAGCATCAGGGTCTTTTCCAATCAGTCAGCTCTTCGCATGAGGTAGCCCAAGTATTGGAGCTTCAGCTTCAGCATCAGTCCTTCCAATGAACACCCAGGACTGATCTCCTTTAGAATGGACTGGTTGGATCTCCTTGCAGTCCAAGGGACTCTCAAGAGTCTTCAACACCACAGTTCAAAAGCATCAATTCTTTGGCGCTCAGCTTTCTTCACAATCCAACTCTCACATCTATACATGACCACTGGAAAAACCATAGCCTTGACTAGATGGACCTTTGTTGGCAAAGTAATATCTCTGCTTTTGAATATGCTATCTAGTTTGGTCATAAGTTTCCTTCCAAGGAGTAAGCGTCTTTTAATTTCATGGCTTCAATCACCATCTTC
Source organism: Cephalophus harveyi (assembly GCA_006410635.1). Lineage (NCBI taxonomy): Eukaryota > Metazoa > Chordata > Mammalia > Artiodactyla > Bovidae > Cephalophus > Cephalophus harveyi. The sequence continues at coordinate 137,460 of SJYT01034693.1, read as the reverse complement.
AGTGATTTTGGAGCCCCCCAAAATAAAGTCTGACACTGTTTCCACTGTTTCCCCATCTATTTGCCATGAAGTGATAGGACCAGATGCCATGATCTTTGTTTTCTGAATGTTGAGCTTTAAGCCGACTTTTTCACTCTCCTCTTTCACTTTCATCAAGAGGCTTTTTAGTCCCTCTTCACTTTCTGCCATAAGGGTGGTGTCATCTGCATATCTGAGGTTTCTCCCACAATCTTGATTCTAGCTTGTGCTTCCTCCAGCCCAGCGTTTCTCATGATGTACTCTGCATATAAGTTAAATAAGCAAGGTGACAATATACAGCCTTGATGTACTCCTTTGGCATTTTTTAAAAGTGTTACTTCACAAGGAACTTGATGTTCTTTCAAGGTAGATTTTTCTGTGTTGTGTATCAGTGTCTTTTCAAGGAAGAAGAAAATAAAACAAATACAGACCAAAATTGTACTATGTGAAGGCAAATGAGTAAAATTTACTAGGGGTAGAGATTGCCTTAGAGGTGGATTATTGCATAAATCCTAAACAGTACAATTTGCTTAGAATTTTAATGTAATAATTTAACTTTCATTCTTTATGAAATGCTGAATAAAAAGAAAACTTTAATTGGACAAAACCACAGTCAAAGGAGTGACACAAAATGTTTGTTTTGTTGTTTTATTGGATGGATGCAAGTAGGAGAACTGAAGGGAAGGAAGCAGAGAATAATCTACTGAAAACACTAAACATGCATTACTAAGTATCAGAAATGACTTTTTTAAACATCTTCTTACATTGCTTCTTCCACAAAATAAAAAGATATTGGTGTATATTATGTTTAGTTACACATACATCTGAGATAAGGTTTAGTTACACTGTATTGTAGCAGACAGATAACTGAAACGCAAGAAATAATCATTTCTGTGGAATTTCACAAGGGGAAAAAAAAGAAAGAAACAGCAAGGAAATATTTCAGGTGATTTTTGTTCTGCATTCTAAGTTATGCTTGAGTTTAAATGACCCTCATCCTCCATTGATCATTAGCTCAATTAAATTTAAGTTTTTAGAAACATTATCTAGAATAAAATTAATTCAGGACACAAACATTCATTATGAGGTTGTATTTTAATGGTTATTTTATTGATATTTAGTATTCTAGAAGGATAGAGTAAAAAATGTTTGGATATTCTTGTATTGGAAAAAGAGCCTATATTTTTCATTTGTGATCAGGGATGCCTTGAAATTGCATGAAGTGGAATAAAGAGTCTAGAGCTTTAGGTAAAATGTGCATGGGAGATAGCCAAGGCTGGTTCCACCTTCTGCATTTTTCAATTTGTTTTCTTATCAACATGCCCATAAACTGGAAAGCATTAGGCACAGACACATTGATAAGCATATGAGAATTACTCCCACTCTCCCTCAAACCTCTGTCATGGAATCTCTTTTTGAAATTTTGGAGTCTCCATTTGAAATACAAGGAGTTATAATAGAAATGCAAAATCAAATTGTTTTAATATCAGTGAATAAAGTGTGTATACAGCCTGCTTTTTTGTGAATCCTGGGGTGGATAAGAACTGGAAAGAAAGAGGGGTTAATTCAGCAGCTCTTAGCATAACTGACAGCGAAGGGCTTTCTTACCCACGAGGGCTTAACTGTTAAGCTGTCATGTGTTACCTGGAAATTAGGATTCCTGGAAGTAAGCAAGAGATGTGGACTCACATTCATTTCAACCCAAAATGAATTCATTAAATAGGTTTCTGAAAGCTCTCAGAATCAATGAAAAAGCTGGAATTCCAGGAGGAGAAAATGAACAGAAACCATGAGTAGTCAGTCATTGTTGAACATAGGATTTTTATAGGAAGATTTGTTTGCAATGCCACAGGAAAATATGATTATGATCCTGCAACTGGCAGCTACGCCAGTCTTACAAAGAACCTACCAGGATTTGATCCCATGTCTCTCTGATAAAAATCCCATTTTCTACACTTTTCCTTTTATTTTTATTTTCCATTGACAGAGGCGCCTGATAAGCTACAGTCCATGGAGTTGCAAAGAGTCGGACATGAATGAGTGACTTCACTTTCACTTTCAATTTCTACTGCCATGACATATATTAGGCAGTAGCATTTCTCACTAGATTAATATCCTATAAATTTGGTTTTACTTTTCTTTACTAGCCACATCTACAGTAATTTGTGTATGCTTGTATTGGAGTGGAACATTAGATCATAAGATCTTGCTTTTTGTCCTCAAAACTTAGCACAGTGTCTAGCATATAAACAATTCCAGATACATATTTGATATATAATGAAGGACTAGAAAAAAGGTAATATGACAAGAAGATGGAATGGTGAAAGAACAATAAAAAAGAAACTGGAGTAGAGGTAGAAATGAATCCACAATGACTAGACAATACAATTCTTTATCACTCTGATGCATATAAATCAGCACATGAAGAATTTTTTAAAATATTATGATAATATTGACTGTCTTCAATGGATCCCAGTTTATTAAGTATTTTTAATTGATTTTTCAGCAATTTCCAAAATGATCAATTTATCATGCTGTCTTCTCTTACCTTAAATGAGTTTTAGGGACTGATGTAGCCAAGAAATAGTCTTTTGTTACATATCATTGATGGAGTTGATTTTCAGCTATAGTTTGCTGACTTTTATCTGGTATCCATTTTTCTCCTAAAAAAAAAAAAAGAAAACATGAACAAAAGTGCTTGGGAACTGAGGAATGACTTACCTAATTATGAATCTAAGACAAAGGGATATATTTCACTTCTTTGAGAATGTGTAATGTTCTGTAAAAGTTTTAAGAAATAAGAACTCTTTGAAAGGGCTTCCTCATGTGAATAATTGCAAATGTCAAGGGATGAGAGTTCTCTGATAGTGATTCTATCTCTAGAATGTCAGGTACTGGTACAAAAGTGACATGAATGATTTGAGTGAGTTATTCTATCCCAGAGATTCTCCTGCAAAGAAATGAAAGCAGTATTCTGTAAGTGAGAGACAGATTTATTCAAAGCCAAAATGTCAGAGGTAATCAAACTTTAACTTGTGCTCATAGCTTTACTTTGCATTACATAAATGGGCACTCAGAATTTACTACATACTGGCAAATAAAAGAAACAGTATTTTTATAAAGTTGAACGATACACTGTGGCTTTCAGTAAAATATTGATCATTTTTATGGTAGCATTTTCAATGAATAATGATTACTAATAAAAATTCTGCATTTTTTTTCTTTTTCTTTGTTTGACATACATACAGCAAATATGCAAACTTGATTCTTGTGAACAATCCCATTTTCACCGTGCCCAGAGTAAAAACAGACATCATTCATATATCAGAAACCAAATTTTGCTCTTTTCTATGTTACCAAAGCAAATGTGTTTGCTGACACACCACAGCAAAGCCAATCTACTGACACTGAATTGTTGGGAAGGAAAATATAGCATTTATTGATAGGATCCCAAGCAAATAGAATTGGTTGCTAATCCTCAAAAGACCAGAACTCCCTGATAGCTTTCAGGGAACAGTTTTTGAAGGCAGTATTTGGGGTGAAAGTCTTTCAGCTTGTGGACTTTCTTATGATTGGTTGTGTAAAGGTAACAGAGTGATCTTTCAAGAATCAGAATCATCAACTTTCTGGTTCCAAGCATTCTGGGTTCTATGTGCCTGTGGTCAGCATATAGTCACCACCTTCCACCTGGGTAGGGCTCTTAACTTCTGTTCAGTACAGTTCAGTCACTCAGTCATGTCCGACTCTTTGCAACCCCATGGACTGCAGCACACCAGGCTTCCCTGTCCATCACCAACTCCCAGAACTTGCCCAAATTCATGTCCTTCAAGTCGTTGATGCCATCCAATCATCCATCTCATCCTCTGCCATCCCCTTTTCCTCCTGCCTTCAGCCTTTTGCAGCATCAGGTTCTCTTCCAATGAGTCAGCTCTTCGCATGAGGTGGCCAAAGTATTGGAGTTTCATCTTCAGCGTCAGTCCTTCCAATGAATATTCAGGACTGATTTCCTTCAGGATGCACTGATTTGATCTCCTGCAGTCCAAGGGATTCCTAAGAGTCTTCTCCAACACCACAATTCAAAACCATCAATTCTTCAGTTCTCAGGCTTCTTTATAGTCCAAATCACACATCAATACATGACTACTGGAAAAAACATAGCTTTGACTAGATGGACTTTTTTGGCAAAGTAATGTCTCTGCTTTTAAATATGCTGTCTACATCGGTCATAGTTTTTCTTCCAAGGAGCAAGTGTCTTTTAATTTCATGGTTGCAGTCACTATCTGCAGTTATTTTGGAGCCCCCCAAATAGTCTGTTACTGTCTCCACTGTTTCCCCATCTATTTGCCATGAAGTGATGGGACCAGATGCCATGATCTTAGCTTTTTGAATGTCGAATTTTAAGCCAACTTTTTCACTCTCTTCTTTCACGTTCATCAAGAGGCTCTTGATATTGGCAATTTGATCTATGGTACCTCTGCCTTTTGTAAATCTAACTTCTTTGGTACAGCTCAAAGATATGTATGTGTTCAAGGTGGCTACTGATAAAAAGCAATATGTACATAATTATGTGATTTAATAGTGTCCCTATGACAGAACATTTTTATTTATTGAAAAATGATAGCATCTGTCTCTAATAATGGCTTCATATCACTCAAAATTATTTTTGTGTCATTTAATTCCAAAATAGCATTACATTAAACTCACTTTAATAACACATATTTAATTTACTCCAATACAAATTATTTAAGAAACTTGCATGTTTAAAAATTAAATCTGCTCTTGACAAAGCAAAAGACAAAGATTCCACACAAGTTTTGGAGCTACTATTAGACCAGGAAATATAATCAATTTGGAGAATGGTTAAGAGACCAGGAGCCAAAAGGAGCCAAGGATATGGTTTGGTGAATGTTCACATTCTCTTGGATCAGGGCAAAAGATAAGAACTGTCCATAATTTGAAGGGTATGAAACTAGTGTTAAAAGCTTCAAGAACTGACTCTGGAAAGTGAAACATAACAGGATCCAAGTGAGACATACTAAATATTGGCAAATTCTAGTCAACAGAAGTTATCTGTTGACAATTTGTCATATGATGTCAATTTGTCATCCATTTGACAGTTATCATCCCTATTAAGCAGAATATTTGAATTGTCATCTACCATTTCCCCTTTACATTCTCTCATTTCCCCTTTATATTCTTTCATTGCCAACAATTATTTTCCCAAGTAGGGCTTCCAGGGTAATTCAGCTGGTAAAGGATCTGCCGGCCATGCAGGAGACCCCGTTTCGATTCCTATGTAGGGAAGATCCCCTGGAGGAGGGCATGGCAACCCACTCCAGTATTCTTGCCTAGAGAATCCTCATGGACAGAGAAGCCTGGAAGGGTACAGTCCATGGGGTCGCAAAGAGTCAAGATGACTGAGCAACTAAAAACAACACAGCATTTTCCTAAGTAACCTCTTGGTCACTCACCTGTTTATAAACAACTTAATGCTGTCAATTACCAAAAAAGGAGAGTTCAAACTTTGGTCTAGTATTCAAGTTGTTCTATGATTTGGCACCATCTTAACTGAGCAACCACAGGTGTATAGATATGTATTTGAATCTTACAGAACTGTTCTCCTTCACATTTCCATAATTGGCTTTAGCTCATTCTGTTCCCTCAGCCTGGAATTTCTTCCTCTCCACCTTCCCAATCCTATGGAATCACTGTTTGTCCTTAATGATACAATTTAAACTCAGTAATCTTTAAATGTCTGTCTGAACCAATTCCCCCACTCTGACTCCTGATGCTCATGGCTAAGCCCTGTAATACATGTTTTTCCTCCTTTGGGTTTTAGAAGTTTACCTACCTGTCTCTCACATAAAATTGTAATCTCCTTGGAGACAAGGACTACACATTAAATTTTTTTTTTTATAACTCAGGTATACTTAGCTAGAGTTCTTTCTAACAACAAATTATAAATTGGCTTTTAAGAGTTTGAGTAATTTATTTTACTTATACAGAATATATATGTGTTATCTAGGATATTTTATTAATTCCAACATTTTTTCCAGAAAGCAAGCAACAGTAAAAGGCAACCCCCATCCTATCCCAACTTGGCTATAACTATAAATTCTCTTAAACCATTACAACATGTGGGAATTTTTTGAATGATCTAGTTTTCTCATTTAAAATTATCATAAAAATAATTAAAATCAGTGAAGGTGGGATAGCTTTTCAGTAATATTTCAGCTAAAATAGGTGTAACATCCAATTATATTTCTGTTTTATTCTGATGTTCTTTTTCAATTAAATTGACTGAAGGTTTGTTTAAAGACTCCTGCACTACAATGACACATACTGTGTTTAATCACTTGGTGATGAGTAATATCAATTCAATTAATGTATTGATTAGAATAATTTCTTGGGTCATTTATTGCATACTTATTTTGCCATGATTCCACACATAACATTTCAACTGTATTCCTGTTGCTTTTGTGGTGACTTTACCAATTTTGAATTATTTTGTAAGTGCATTAAGACCATAGATTTTGAAGAACTTGACATCTGGCTTGCTCTATTAACTGAAAACTTAACTGGCCAAATAGACATCACCGACTCAATGAACGTGAGTCTGAGAAAACNATTCCTGTTGCTTTTGTGGTGACTTTACCAATTTTGAATTATTTTGTAAGTGCATTAAGACCATAGATTTTGAAGAACTTGACATCTGGCTTGCTCTATTAACTGAAAACTTAACTGGCCAAATAGACATCACCGACTCAATGAACGTGAGTCTGAGAAAACTCTTGGAGATGGGGAAGGGGAGGGAAACCTGGCATGCTGCAGTCCGTGGGGTCGTGGAGTCAGACACGACTGAGCGACTAAACAACAAGTATTTAGCGGGCTTATTGAAAGAATTGATCCAAGGCATCAAAAATATTATGATAATTTAATCAATAGTATTAGGATAAATGACATTAGTATTTGTCATATTTTCAATGTGCTTTAAATCTAGTCACAGCCCTTGATGATTGTTTGGATCCAGTTTAGTTTCATCAGTGGGCCCAAGTAGTACCTGGGAGTATTTGCAGCTCTTATATTGCTAAGATAGTGATGAGAGTTTGTGATTATTATTTGAAACTAATATAATTCAAGGAAAAAACTTTGGCAATTTTAAAAGGTTTAGAATATTATTAAAATACATTTTTATAAAGCCAGCCACTAATTTTTCTCCACAGATAAAAGATATTAGGGACATCTCCTGGTATTGCAGCTTCTAGCAAATGGTATTAAAATTCTAATTCCATATTGCTTGTCCTTTTACATTGAAGCAGATGTCAATTTTATATGGATTTTGAATATCATCCAATCTGTTCTTCAAATATAAATGTAATTACTGGTCAATGGTTTTGGATAATTTATACATCTGCTGGAATCATGGAGTTTTTATTAATTATTTGACTTNAATGGTATTAAAATTCTAATTCCATATTGCTTGTCCTTTTACATTGAAGCAGATGTCAATTTTATATGGATTTTGAATATCATCCAATCTGTTCTTCAAATATAAATGTAATTACTGGTCAATGGTTTTGGATAATTTATACATCTGCTGGAATCATGGAGTTTTTATTAATTATTTGACTTAGAGTTTGTTCCCTTCAAAAAGCTGAGAATTTGGAGCAATATTACATTGGGTTAAATCACCCTTACTTTTGATAATAGTCACATGTGTATATAGTCTGGGTGTGGATAATCTGAATTTCTATTTACTTACAAGTACTGATAGAAGATTCTAGTACAAAAAGAGGATTCCCTCCACCTAAAAATGATTTTGTGTGTCTGTGTCATACACTGCTTGTGAAAGGCAAAGGGGGGTAGTATGTGTTTATATAAAGATTAAACTTTAGATGACTATAATAAAGTTAATGTTATTTCTCAGTAGTGAGATGTTGTTGAAGTCATAAAAAGCAACTTCCATCCAGTTTTAAGTTACCTGAGATATAGTTCTCAAATGTTTGCCTAAGTGTGACCCATATACCTTAATAATAAGCATATTTCTTTTATTCTTATCACTTGAAACTTTCTAAATTAAGTGAAAGCAGTGAATATCACTCTCTTGCTCTCCTCCTGATAGTACTACCACTACTGCTATAACTATTCATAATACATAGTCAACATAATATAATTATCCTAACAGTCAAAATTTGTGTTAATTTATTCATCAGCTGAAGCATAGCCCTAAAGGTTTTAATTTGATTTAGAACCTGCAATGCCTGCAAAAGTGTAAGATGTTGAAGCAAATTATCTTGGATAAAGTCAGCCTTGCTTCTAGTAATGGCTATATGTGTTATATGTTCTACATTCATCTCGTTTCTTCTTCACATCAACTCTCTAAAGTAGGTGTGAGACATCCACATCTTATAAAAGAGAGGATTGAAATTTGGAAAGCTTAAGCAAATTATCAGAGTTATCTGGATTTTAAATTTAGGCTGCTTGATTATAAAACATATGTTTAAACATCTATTCTTTCCATCCCCCGCCCCCCAACAATTCTTATTCTTATCTTGGCATACTCACCTGTAATATAATGAACAGGTAGTGATGGATTTAGTCTGAGCCACCAGGGAAGCCTAACTAAATACTCTTACTGTTAAATGCTTGCTCACCAGAATCAAAGTAGAATATCAATAAAACATTCTGGTTATTAAGATTGCCTTCATCATTGTGCACATCAAGTATTAAAATCTAGGATCTGTAGACAATTATTTCAGATGTTCTTTTGTTTGCCCTATCTACAATCATGTAATTATCCTACAGCATACTGGAACACATAGGGACTAGGCCGTCTTTCACCTTCTTAGAAGAATGTCAGTCTAAATAGCAATTTACCTTTCACTGAACAATATTCTACTCCCCCAAACATGTGGATGAAACATAGTTCTGTGACAGTTATATCATCACATAGACCAACAGTTTGAAATGTTTGGCATTAAAAATATTTTAAACTGAATTATAGATAATTTTATCCTGAATTATCTCTTTTAAAGACATATATTTAAGTGTGGATAGATACTGTTTAATTTCTACTGATGTTCCTTCGTTGGGACTGCTGTTGTTGTTAATGATGATGTTGATATTATTGAAAAACTTCCAACGTTTTGGAAGAATCTGTAATGTATTCATATTAAAACTCTTTCCTGAATCCTCAAGCACAAGGTTATTATTACTGCTGCCCTATTTAAGAAGGAATTACCAGGAAAGTTTGGGGCATAACGAGGTGTGTTCCACTTTACAGTTTGAAGAAATCTTGTCATTTTCTTTCATCAATGGATCTGTGAGTTGAACTGGATAGAATGAGAGAGACTTTCTAAATATTATTTCATTGATCACCAAATTTTTTTTTTTTGTAAAAGACCTCAATTTGAAGTTTTTCTTGAAGTTGGCTGTTACCAAAATTGTATCTAGTATAGTTATCCATCTCTTGAAAAAGTGAAAGTCACTTAGTCATATCTGACTCTTTGCGATCCCATGGACTGTAGCCTGCCAGGCTCCTCTGTCCCTGGAATTCTCCAGGCAAGAGTACTGGAGTGGGTTGCCATTTCCTTCTCCAGGATTAATCTCTTAAGTATGCAAAATAGTATCTTCCCTAGTAGCTCAGTTGGTAAAGAATCTGCCTGCAATGCAGGAGACCCAGCTTCCATCCCTGGGTAGGGAAGATTCCCCCAGAGAAGGAAATGAAAACCCACTCCAGTACTCTTGCCTAGAGAATTGCATGGACAGAGGAGCCTCGTGGGCTACAGTCATTGGGATCACAAAGGATCGGACACTACTGTGTGATTAGTCTCTTAAGTATGCAAAATTTTACCTCAAACCTAAATCAATTTTGTGCTATGAGAAAAAATTATTAAGCACATGAAACATTGTTGTTGAAAATGTGGATTTAGAAGCTTCAATACCTAGTACTATGTAGTTTCTAAATCATAACTGGGTATAGATATGATAGGGAAAGAAACAGCCATTAATAAGTGAAGGCAATGAAAAAATATGCATTAAATAAAAATAAATTAAAAGCAAATAAGTAATGAAACAGTTATTCAGCTAATATTCTGCAATATGAAAGTGTAAAAAAATTTCCTAATGTTTTTGGTTTATTTGCATGTTTCCTTACACAGATTTATATTTTTGAAAATAATATCTACTATCAACCTGATATAAAGAGTAGTTCATTGCGACTGACATCTTCTGGAAAAGAAGGAATTATTTTTAATGGAATTGCTGACTGGTTATATGAAGGTGAGTTGAATAGATTTAGTTTCAAAAGCATACAAATGACATATTTTTATATAATCTTTAAGAAAAATGTTCATTCTGGAGCAATACTTAGATCACTGTTTCTTCTCCTCATTTCCTTTCAAAATTGCCTTCATGCTTTCATATCTTTGTATTGCTCATATTTTGACTGGTTATGATATACATGATTCCATGTTTGAGACACATGTGTGTGTATATATATATATATATATATATATGTACATATACATATGTACATATATATATATATATATATATATATATATATATATACACACACACATGTTGTTCAAGTTAAAAAGATCTTATGCATGGTATTATTGAGGCATAAAATTTGAGAAAAAGGAATTCACCAAGAACCAAGAGGCAGTAACCTTAAAAATAATCAGAGATTTCAATTATTTTTCCACTATTAAATGGGGAAACTTACACAGCTTTTCAAGCAATGAAGTGCCAAGATTAGATCTTCCTCATAAATAGATCATTTTAGCTACCGTGTAAGGCTGGAATTGAATAGCAAAAAGAACCCTTGAGCAACCAGAAGTCTTTTCCTATGTTCTATCAAAAGAGAATGAGCAATAGGACTAGGGTTAAAGCAGTAAAAAGGAAAGAAGATTCTAAAACTGATGAGGCAGTCAAATAGNTGGAATTGAATAGCAAAAAGAACCCTTGAGCAACCAGAAGTCTTTTCCTATGTTCTATCAAAAGAGAATGAGCAATAGGACTAGGGTTAAAGCAGTAAAAAGGAAAGAAGATTCTAAAACTGATGAGGCAGTCAAATAGGTAGATCTTAATGTTTAAAAGGATGAAATAAATTGAAGAAGTCAGGAATGATTCTTGGACTTCTGGTTGGATCACTAGTAAATAAATAGTGGTAGCAGACACAGTGAGCAGACCAGCAGAAGAGGAATAATTTAGTGGGAACACTGGTGCTTCACAGTGTGCTGGCATGCTCACTGGGTGACAAAGTAGGATCCTCTACACAGAAGAAATTTTGAATCAACTGGGAGTAAACTTAATGTACAGTGTACTGAACTGACTGTTGATCAAGATGATTCAGGCCTCTGTCTTTTAGGGAAAGCTTCATGAAGTTTATGGAATGACATATTTATGGAAATTGTAAGGATATAAATCAAAAACCATTATTTGAGAAATAGAGTTACTTTCTTAATTAGAGAATAGAAACCTATATATTGGGGCTGAAACTGAACAATGTGTTGGGTAAAGGCAAGACCAATGGGTAACAAAAACTTTCAAGACTACACAGTAGGTCTGACACTTTCCAAAAAACAGGGAAATGGGAAAATTATGGTTTTTGCCATTCAAATTAAAGTTACACCTTTGGTCATATGTTCTACATATCCTAGGAAATTTCAGATATGGTGTGTGAGTTAATTCTTACAATCCTAGTGTATTACTTACTGAAGAAACCAAGTCTCAGGGAGGATAGGTTTCTTGGGCATGGCCTCAGCTTCACGAGGGCAGAGCTGGGGCTTGAATGTGTGTCTTCAAAGCCAGTGCTTCATCCTGGGCTACTCTATCTGTTACAGTGGAAGGCCTTTCACTGTTCTCTAAAGGATGATATGCATTATGGACATAAGGTGTTAGATTTCACTGGTCTGTTTCATCAGCCAGACTCTGACTTACCTGAACTCTTGTTTCATTTCCAAGAGAAGGGAACCTACCAAGGGATTAAGGTATTAAGGTCTGACAGAGGGATTTAGGCAATTCAGATGTCATTGAGTTTTCCCTCAACATTTTGCCTGCCATCCTCAATCTATGTTTCAAGAGTCGCACATGGACCTTAATAATAATATAATATAACTTACTATTACTCAGTCAGACACAACTGAGCGATTGAACTGAACTATCATTTTACTTGTCCAATGTGCCATCAGCTCCCAGAATCCAGACCTTCTCTTTTCCCTTCAATATACTCATGAAAAGACAGTACTTTCTGTTAGGAATGCATATGATCTTCAATGGGAGCTTCCCAGGTGGCTCAGTAGTAAAGAATCTGCCTGCAGTGCAGAAGACACTGGTTTGATCCCTGGGTTGAGAAAATCTCCTGGAGGAGGAAATGGCAACTCTCTTTAGTATTCTTGCCTGGAGAATCCCATGGACAGAGGAGCCTGGTGAGCTACAGTCCATGGGGTTGCAAATAGACACAACTGGCACCTGAGCATGTATGATTTTTAATAGTATGTGTGTGATACTCTAGTGTGGAAATTTCTTTTTTATTACTTTGCAGAAATCAACTACAATATGAATTAAGGTGTGGGGGAAACCCAAGAAGTAACCTGTATCATTTCCACTTACCTTTTTTAAAAATTGAAATGTACCTTCTATAATTACAGGAAGAAACAGTTTTGAAGAGTCACATTAAAGATAATAAAATGTTTTAAGGCAAATTTTAAGTGCATTACTTTTTTAGGGCTTAATTTTTTAGGGCCAGGCCAATGTGTGAGTGTAGCTGTTGCTTCCAACCACCGTCTCCACTAAAGTGGAGACTTTAAAAGTCTTTTAAAAGTGCAATTGTTTCCAGGTCTAGTATTGTTCAATTCCTAAGGAAAGTAAAAGGAAATAAAAATATAATGTGTTTTTAAAAGTTGGTGAAGTTCAGAAGAAAAATAGAACTTTGTGCTAAAAATGAAGCATTTTAAATATAATTTACACAAAGCACTTCAAATCTTATTCGTATAAATTGACATATTTAACTAAAATATCAGATCAATGTTTTGTTTAAAAAGGTAGAATACACAGTTGCCAAGTTTACAAATTTGAAAGTTTCTATGAAGTATTGAATCTGTTAAATAGAAACAAACAATGACAAGTTCTATTATTTGAACATATAGAATAATGGAACTAATATGCATATATGATTTGCAAATATATTTTAGAATCTCATATTTTAAAATAATCCTTCTTTGAAATTCAATTCAACAGTTATTGAGCACATATATCTGTCAGGCATTATCTGAGAGCAATATCATGAGGAATATGAGCTTATATGTTTTGGATATTTCCAACTTAGTGAAGTGAAAGACTGTAAACAGCTATTATATAATGAACCATCTGGAGCATGATAAAATAGAAATAGAACTATTGTTGTTCAGTCGCTAAGTCACATCCAACTCTTTGTGACCCCATGGACTGCAGCACAGCAGGTCTCCCTGTCCCTCACTATGTCCCAGAGTTTGCCCAAGTTCGTGTCTATTAAATCAGTGATGCTATCCAACCACCTCATCCTCTCCCTCCCTCTTCTTTTGCCTTCAGTCTTTCCCAGCATCAGGATCTTTTCCAGTGAGTCAGGTCTTGGTATTAGGTGGCCAAAGTATTGGAGCTTCAGCTTCAGCATCAGTCCTTTCAATGAATGCTCAAGGTTGATTTCCTTAAGGACTGACTGGTTTGATCTCCTTGCTGTGCAAGGCACTCTCAAGAGTCTTCTTCAGCACCACATTTCGAAAGCATCAATTCCTTGGCCTTCAGCCTTCTTTATAGTCCAACTCACATACATACATGACTGCTGGAAAGACTATAGCTTTGACTATACAGACCTTTGTTGGCAAAGTGATGTCTTTGCTTCTTAATATGTTGTCTAGGTATATCATAGCTTTCCTTCCAAGAAGCAAGTGTCTTCTAATAGAACTATATGTCATCATATTAAATATATGCATAAGTAAAGTTAATTCTGATGGGTTGGGGGAATATAGAGGGGTTTTATAGAAGAAGGAGTTTTTGCATTGAACTCTAAGCATGACAAGAATAAATAAATTAAAAAAATTTCAAGATAAACAATATCCTTGTCAACAAACTGGGATTGTTAATTTTTTGTTATTTGGTAAGATCAATGTGAAATGCCTGTATTCACTTTACTTGTGCCTTTTCATAGACACAGGGAGTCACATTTACCCATTAATTGATTCAACAAATAGTTACTGAGTTTTTACTAAATCCCAGTAAAACTGAACTATGACAGATAAAAGGAATATAAATTAGAGATGCAGCTATGGAAGCCAGAGGAAGATAGGGTAAGCAACGATGCTAAGTCCAAAGTCAAGCAGCTAAGGATTCCAAAGTTGTTTTTGGATTTGCTATCAGAATTTCATAAGAGCAAAATCAGTAAATTGGTGGTGCCATAAGCAAGATTTCAGTGGATGGAAGTGTAAATGGGAAGCAAGAGGTTTTGAACATAGACAATACTTTCAGAAAGTTGACAGTAAGATACAAACAGTAAGGGGAAAAGTCAACCACAAAAAAGTCAACCACAAACCACAGGTCAGTAACATTCCAGGAAATCCTATGTAAATTGATAAACTCAAATGGATAAAATCAGCTTACTTTTCAGAAATGTTAATCTGAACACTATGATCATATATGAGTTAGTTTTCGTGAATGCTTTGTGTTTAGGCTATATTTTTAAGTGTTTGTGATATAAAACAACATGTGTTGAAAACTCCATCTGCTCTGCAGTGAGATTTTCTAAATCAGTATAATAGAGACAATGAAATGGAATGGGATGCAATTTGTGAAAATGCATTGTTTGTAAATAGTATGATATAATTACAGGAAGTTTATATCCATGAGTAAAAGTCCCTCTGAGTTGCAATTAAAGAACTGCCTTGTCCAAGAGGACTTTTAAACAAATTCATATTAAAAATTTTTTTCATTTATCTCCTTTCTATTTGGTTAGCTTTATTTTTATACCTGAAGGAAGTCGCATAACTCTTTGTACTACTTTGCTATTTTGGCATTTTTGTGAGGAAAAACTTTAGGCATAAGTCACTCTAAAATAAATAAGAGCAGATAGTGTCTAGTTTCTGTTGACTAGTGCCCTCAAATTGGAGACCTTCTTTTCTTGAAAAGTACTTGTGTATACATACTTCAGCATCCGGGACAGTACCTGTTTCTTAGAAACCCTGAGTGTTGATTTTCAGCAATACACTGTGATCTCTCTGTACCTGCAATCTCATAAGACTTAAGGTTAAACACTCAATTGTCATTTAGCATGTTTTTTCTTCAGTATGTTATGTGGATGACTCATGTCTCCTCCTCTGAATTTTAAGTTACTTGAGTAAATCAGTGTCAGGATCACTACTGGAAAAAAAAAAAGTCACTATCAAAATAGTATTCAGCTTTATCTGTGAAGGAGCCACTTAAAAATGACAAGGAATATCCAACCTGTGATTAATAATAATTCAGCCATTAAAATCTGAAGAGGTGTGGCAGCTGTTACTAGGACCTAGAAGGAGGGAAATGTGTAATTTTCACAGTTCTAGAAGCAGCAAGCTTTGGTTGAGGAACAGAGCTACACCCACATGACTACATGGGTGGGAACCAAAGAAATAAATGCCATGTACTAACTTCTTTTCTCTTTATTTGATTTGCCTGGTTTCATATTGGCCATACTTAGACTAGACACCATGGGAATTTTCTTTTCCAATGAAAAGTTTGTGGTGTCAAAATAGGAGCATACAAAGTCCCACCTGGTACTGTTTCATTGTACAGTAATATTAGTCCAGTAATATCCCTGTATGAAATTGATAGCTACAGCCAAATACTTGTGCTATTCATAGAAGATTTGGGGGTGAATGCCCCTATTAAGAAAAAAAAAAAAAACTTATCATAAGACTTTAATTGGTAATCAAAGCACCTTCAACTATTCATTCTTTTTCCCCTTTATCTTCTGCCAGCATTTAGAATAGACAGGTTATTTACCTGGTGCATCAAACCAAGACTTTATTCCTGCTGAATCTTATTCCTTTGCTTCCTCTTCTTAATTAGGTTGCACCATTTTAGTTTTCCATTAGAATGGAAATTAGAATATGGAAATGTAAAATTGGAAAATTAGATTGAATTATACCAGAGAATACTTGTGAATCTGCTAAATTCCAAATAGATTCTTCCTTGTCTTCTTTTTTATAGTAAAGGCACATTATTTTCCTGGCAATGAGATTAATCATTGGACCCAGCACAGTGACTATTTTTTCTGTCAGTTTTTTTGCCCCCAGTCATACTGAGCCCAAAATGGTCAGAGAGAAATTTCAGTTTTCAATTCAGAGGAACAGAATTATGGCTTTGTTCCTTGTTGAGGCAATCCTTCCTTGGGCACGAGGATTTCTAAACCCACCAAATCTATTATCATGAGCATAAGAAACAGAATGTGCCCAATGGATTACTGGTGTGATAGTGAAAGAGAACATTACACTTTTACCCCTTAACTTAGACTTATGTTTCCTAGTAATTCAGGAGGGACACAGAGTTTCCTCTGCTGTGGATGTACTCAGCTGGACATTAAGTAGGACACTAATATCTGTAGGATAACCTCCCAACTTCAAGAATATTGTCAAACAAATAGTGCCAAAATTGAGATAGAGCCGGCTGTTTTACTCTTCTGTCAAGCCACTTATGTACAGCTAATGAGGGACATGATGAAATCAGTGAATCCCATTTGAGCCCATTGCCCCTCTTTTTGCTATAAATAGTTACTGTTTGGAGGTGACATAGTGTGAGTTATTGTGGTAATGGATAAGTTATTCTGTAAACCCATGAAGAGCAGTACTGATAGGACTAAAGGCAGCAAATGTACAACTATACCTAGACCATGTGTCTATCTCTGTAATAGCAATGCTACCCCTTCTTCGTGGAAGAGTTTCCATGTAGTCCACCTGTCATCAGGTAGTCAGCTGGGTCTTCTGGTAAATAATGCCATGTGAAGAGTTTATTACTGATCACTATTATTGGCAGGTCATGGTGGCAAACTGACATGCACTTGGTGGCCATACTGTGATTGGATCATTAAGAAGCTCCTCTGCTATGGATATGCTCTGATCGACATTAAGCTGGACACTAATATCTTCAAATGTTTATATTTTTACACCTTGTGACAAGTCCATACACTTCCTTTCCCTAGACTTCCTGTCACTGATTCTGTAATTTTACTTTTCTATATCCCTGACCAGGTGGACTCTTATTAGTTCCTATGCAGAAGTCTGGATGGCCTCATGCTTAAATCCAAGTCTCCTTCCACCAGAAGTGGAAAATATATATCTTGTTTAAAAGCCTTCCAACTAGGGGAGTTTATGTTTGTTATAGTCTTTTTAATATCACTCCTGAATCAGATTGTAGTACAGTGAAGTGAAAGTTGCTCAGTCGTGTCCAACTCTTTGCAGCCCCATACAGTCCATGGAATTCTCTAGGCCAGAATACTGGAGTGGGGAGCCTTTCCCTTCTCCAGGAGATCTTCCGAACCCAGGGATTGAACCCAGGTCTCCTGCATTGCAGGCAAATTCTTTACCAGCTGCGCCACAAGGGAAGCAGAGCCTGTCCAACTCCAGTGTGTTGAAGTACATCATGCAAACCTGCCCATAAACCAAGCTTGCATGCATTCCTCCTCTGCCAGTTTATGTTAGAAAACACACCCTGAGGCATAGATGTGAAATAAAAGAAAGAGGATAAAGTAGAGGACGCCTGTATGTAGAGTTCACCTATTTGTTCTGGTCTAGTTCCATATAAACCCCTTCTATCTTATAGTGGAATATAGCTGTATGTTTAGTTTTGTGGTCACTGAATCAGATAAAAATCAGTTCGTAACTGGCAGTTTGGTTGCATCGTCACTTGGCATCCCATGGTCAGGCTAATTATTTTTACCATAGCTCAATAGAGAGCTGCCTTTCTGTAAACCTTGTAGTGCCTGTGGTTCAAGTGTCATATGATAATTGTCAGGAGTTGCACACAAAATCAGTTTGCCATGGATGCTTATATCACCATCATATGTGCTGGGTCACAAAGTGAAGATGGTAAGGAAGGTTGTACCAAGGCCCTGATATGCTACACAACCTTCTCCTGCTCAGGTTCTACTCAAAACTGGTGGCTTTACAGTTTTAAGTGAAGTGAAAGTTGGTCAGTCATGTCTGACTCTTTGTGACCCCATGGATTGTAGCTGCCAGGCTCCTCTGTCCATAAAGTTCTCCAGGGAAAAATACTGGAATGCATTGCCATTTCCTTCTCTAGGGACCTTCCTGAATCAGGGATTGAACCTGAGTGTCCTGCATTGCAGGCAGATTCTTTACCATCTGAGTCACCAGGGAACCTGGGAGCAAAACTGGCCAACATGTGTGAATGTGGTTTATGATGTTCTTCAAAATCCAGAGTCTAGGACCTCTACACATTTTTTTTTCAATTTTTAAAATTATGCAAATATGATGACACATTCACAGAAGACTTGGAAAATACAGAACAAGGTTATATAGTTCCACTATATATAACAATTAATTTTAAGTCGATAAATTAAGATTTTTAGTTGGAGTTTCAATATCAAGCTCTCAAAAGTTAATAGAATGAAAGACATAAAAGTAGAAGGATATAATAGATGTGAAAAAGCACTATGAACTAATTCAATGTACTTAAGGTTTATATAATTTTCACACAATAGCACCATACAGAATCTATTCAAGTTCCCATAGACTAAGCCAAGGGACAGTGGAACATATCCAGGAACATAAAACAAGATGCAAAAATTTCATGGTCTAAAGATAATTGAAATTATACAGGGTCTGTTCTCTTATCACTGTGGAATTATGTTAGATATTAAGTATGAAAGAAAAAGTGAAAGTGAAGTCGCTTAGTCGTGTCCGACTCTTTGCGACCCCATGGCCTTAGACTACCAGGCTCCTCCATCCATGGGATTCTCCAGGCAAGAGTACTGGAGTGGGTTGCCATTTTTATAAATACAATCCCAATAAATTTTCTCTTACTTGATAAGAGATGTCCTACTCTTCCCTAGGGATGCCAGCTCATAAGCTTTACAGGAATTCATTTTATACTCTGCCTTTATGCAGAGCAGGTTTAGCTCGCTTGGATAGAGGTTGCCTCAGTCAGCAAGAAGATTTGCGGAAATTTTGAGGTTCAAAATCTTCAGCCAACATTCCATTGTAAAGCTGGTTGTTCATGAGACTGGTCCAAAAAGCATTAAGTGTGCTGCACACATCTACCTAAGCATTCTTATACTGTGTCAACTCCAAATACTTCCCCAATACTGCTCTCAGCTTTAAAAAAACAAGTGGAGTTCAACCCATAGTTTATGATTCAGCTCTGCAACACAACTCAGACCTCAGCCACATCTGCCCTTCTAATTTTCTCTTACTTGATAAGAGATGTCCTACTCTTCCCTAGGGATGCCAGCTCATAAGCTTTACAGGAATTCATTTTATACTCTGCCTTTATGCAGAGCAGGTTTAGCTCGCTTGGATAGAGGTTGCCTCAGTCAGCAAGAAGATTTGCGGAAATTTTGAGGTTCAAAATCTTCAGCCAACATTCCATTGTAAAGCTGGTTGTTCATGAGACTGGTCCAAAAAGCATTAAGCGTGCTGCACACATCTACCTAAGCATTCTTATACTGTGTCAACTCCAAATACTTCCCCAATAGTGCTCTCAGCTTTAAAAAAACAAGTGGAGTTCAACCCATAGTTTTTGATTCAGCTCTGCAACACAACTCAGACCTCAGCCACATCTGCCCTTCCATCAGATGTGGGACCTCTCACCACGGAAGTGAGGAACACCAAAGTTGTCATGGCTACCTTTTGTGTTTTCCTGATTTAGTGGTCATGATTTCAATTTCTGTTTATTTCTATGTAGTCCCTCTGAGGTCTCGTAAAAACGCACAGTCTTTACAGTTGCCCTTGTTGCAACAACTGAGTGTAACAACCACTTGTCCTTCCAACATTTTTCCTCTCTAGCTGCATTTCATCCTATGTCATCCCAGTGACGATTGATTATTTGTGATTCCATCCCTTGCTATGGATTGTCTATGCTCCAGTTCCCCCAAGAAATGTTATTATCACATAAAGGATATACATATAGATAGACAGATATAGATTAAACATCAATATATAGATGCAGATAGATACAGATACATCTCCAACCTAGTCTCAAAATCTAATTTTGAAGATCTCTTCTGGGTCTTAAAAGGAAAAGAGTTAGCATATTCAATAATTTGAAAGCGGTTTATTTACAAAAATTTAAATAGCAGAACTATAATCTAGACTAATAGCAGCCAGGCAATGACAACCTCTATGGTAACAGAAGTGAGCCATTATCAGATACAAAAGGAGAAAATTGTGTAGATGAAGCCGCATTGATGGGAGACTAGCACCATTTAACGCACACAGCAAGTCTTGGGTGACATTACAGGACAGAGTCAAGGGAATACATACTGCCATTTTCCTCGTCTCCTATAATCTCTTGCCAAAGCACCGGAATGGCCTTACTCTAGAGTGCATGGGAGCCCTTTGATAGAGTTCATATGAGTTAATTTCCTGGGCCAGAAATCAGACATATAAAAGTGGATAGTGGATCTGGGGTCACACAAAAGTTATGCAGTATATTTTTTATTTTATTTCCTTAGAGTTTAAAATAGTTTAACAAATCTGCAGGGTATTTGACTAGTCTGATGATGAGAGGATGGAAATGTGACTGAATGCAAATATGAAAGGTGACACGGATATGGTTAATGTCATATTTCAGTCTTCAACTACTCTTCTCTTCTTATTCTTTTTACTTCCATTGTGCTTTCACCTCTGTTCAAATTGCTGGTAATCCACAAAATCCTAACTTCACTGCTTTATTCTTTCCTTCCTTTGCATCTATTTTTCCTGGGACTGAAAGGGTAACCTGGAAATAGAGAATTCTCCATGAAATTGAATCAAATCCACCACACTGTGTAGAAAATATTTATGTACAATGGAGATTTCAAGGACAGACATTTGTGGGTCAATGAGCCCACATCTACAGTTGGTTTCAAACTAACACTCATTTATTCTAGAGGAACTTCTGCATTCTCACATCGCCCACTGGTGGTCACCAGATGGAGAAAGGCTCGCCTTCCTAATGATAAATGATTCCTTGGTGCCTAACATGGTTATTCCTCGGTTTACTGGAGCTTTGTATCCCAAAGGAAAGCAGTATCCGTATCCTAAGGTAAGTCATGTGGAAATGCTAGTTTGTTCCCCTTCTCTCTGCACCAGTGAGTTGATCAACAGTATTCTTGGTTCAGAAACAAGTTGTCTTCTGAGAATTAAAGAAACCCCCTTACTTGTCTACAGACTCACGATTTTAAGAGCATGTGATAGTCTATCCACTGTGCTTGCATAGGCACAGGTGAAGATGATTCAAGATTGCAGGAACTTTCGCTCATTTCTTTCCCTTTGATGCTCTCAGTCTTTATCTCTCACTTTCACAGTTAAAAAGAGAGTGAGAAAACATAAGTCAGCACTGATGCCAGGCCAAAGGTTTCTCCAAGGTATATTTTGTGAGTTGTTTATCACAGTCAAATAAGCTGGAAATTCTCAGTTAAAAAAAAAAAAATCTAGTTTTTTTTCGGATGATTTCTCAGAGCAGTTAATATACTGTATGCTAATGTGTATTATAAATCTCCTATAAAAAGTAGACTAAGCATAAAGGATCTCCAGTAAGGAATAGACTAAACATAAAGAATCTCACTAAAAAAATAGACTAAACATAAAGAATTGCCAATAAAGAATAGACTAAGCCTAGAGAATTTATTAGTGTTAATATTAACATCAGTATTCTTTTGGCAGAGCATACTCTGGAACATACTTTATAAAATGCTGGGCAGAGACATACTCAGGCATAGCTGGAATAGTTTTACTGTGTGAAGTGAATATGGAACTCTTGCCCAGATAGCAAAACTATTTTTTCTGAGTAGCACAATTTCTCTTATTCCTAATGCTAAGTGCACAGGCCCTGACTCCACCCAACCATTCTTGCCATATCCTCTAACAAACTGACAACAAACTGATACTGAAGAACAAATAATGGATATCTTTTTAAGGAGTGATAGTGAGTTCTCATGATGAAAATTTATTATAAGTATTTTTCCTCAAAAGTGTTTAAATATTTTAATGTGATGTGAAGGCGCTCAGTCGTGTCCGACTCCTTGTGACTTCGTGGACTGTAGCCTACCAGGCTCCTCCGTCCATGGGATTTTCCAGGCAAGAGTGCTGGATTGGGTTGTCATTTCCATCTCCAACCTTTGCATCTCACATGAAACTAGAAAGAAGTCATATTCAGCATGGAGGTTTAGAAAAATCCCCCTCTTCTTCTGATACCCTGAAATTAGCCTTGGTCAGCCACAGAGTATATGCTCAGTTACAAGGTCATAAATCAATTTGCCTTTTGAGTCTCTTGGTATATTTTTATTCAGCAAAGCTACTTTTAAATGTTGGGTAAGGCCTCTGAAAGCAAGCTGCAGAAACATCTGGAGTATATTGGTTTTTCTCTTATATGTCATTTTTAATTAATGTCATTCTTGCTTTAAAGCTCATTTTCCCCATGTTTACAAAAAAAGAAAAGAAAAAGTGAAGTAGCCCTAGACATTAGTCATGTAAAGAAGTCTTATAGAAAACTTTTAAATTCCAGTTTACACACTTTAACTCTTAAGGAGGTAAGAGGTAGCTGTCGATTTTATTTAGAAGCTGTTTTTAAGCCATTTCTTTAGTGAGCTGTACGTTGTATCTACAAAGTACAGTAGACTGTATACCTTTAAATGTATGCGTCACCTTAACTGCTATGTAGAGTACTGGAAAAATTATGCATCACATGCATTTTTTACTTCTGCAATGAAGGTGAGGTCGGTGGGTGGGGGAGGTGACTTTGCTGATATTCCTGTTATTCACAAGACTCCTGGGGACAGAAGGAAGGAAAGGAGTGAATACTGAGAGAGATGAGAAGACTATTTGCTCATGGAGATTCTGTGCTTTCTCTCTCCCCATCCCATCATCCTTCCGTTAGGCTGTAATATCAGTGTGACTGACTGACAGCTATGAAAGGCAGCAGGATTGAGAAGAATCTAAATATCATTTTTAGGCCATTTCTGGGCATAGATCTGAAAACACATATACTCAGCACTCCTCAGGAAAATATGGCAGCTTGACCTAGCAACAAAATAATTGTATCTCCCAAGACCTTTGTATGGTATTTCATGTAAAATCCTTATGTCTTCTCTAGTTGTAGGTTTCCCCATGTTTTATGGATGACAGCTTATGCCATTATAACATACCTGCACCTTTATTTTTAACAAGAAAAAAAGTGAAAAGACTTCTGAACTAGATTCTCATCCCATTGGATTTACTTATAATGAAAGTTCACTTGACCATGTAAATACAAAATGAATAATAGGTCTATGTTGTGAAAACAGCATGTCAATAGGCAGGACAGTCACTCAGGATGTTCAGGGTGTGCACCACATGAAGGGCATAAAATCAAATCCAGGGAAGGGACCACTTTTTGTAATTAATTCCCAAGAGAAGTGGGGATTTTAGCATTCACAGAAAAGCCATATGTCATAGCTGCATCTTCAAGTTGCCTTCTCTGTTACAGACTTAGTGCTTGAACTTGGACACTCCTAGGCCTTAAAATTTTATTGTCTGTGGTAAACAAATGGACATATAAAAACATCTGAGAAAATCTAAATAAGTAAGCAGTAAATCAGAAGATTCTGGGTTGACAAACCTAGACAATGTATTGTTATTTATGTTATTATTTAATTAATATAGTAAGTAGGCATAAAATAAAAATAATGTTTATGTATTAATTGGGTAAATCATGTATGCTAATAATATACTATATATTTTCATAGAGACCTTTCACTTTTTTTCTGTATTTGGCCTTCTTCACAATTGCCTCTGGTTTACAAATGGGCAAAATAAGGCTCTAAAAGGCTATGTCCTTTTATAAAAGTCATAGTTATTTTGAGAACAGAGAAATAGCTCAAATTTATTGATTCTGTGTCTCTCTCTCTGTAAAACTACCAGAGGTTAACTTGTACCTCATATAGCTGGAATCAAAATATCTCCTTGTCAGGTTAACTAATAGATGTGGAGCTCTGGTGGCTCCATTAAGTACAGATGACTCAGCTCTGTATGAGTAACTTTCATAGCATCAAATATGTTACATGTGTGCACTCAGTCGCTTTGGTTCTGTCTATGTGACCCAGCGCACTGTAGCCCAACAAGATCCTCTGCCCTTGGGATTCTGCAGGCAAGAATACTGGAGTGGGTAGCCATACCCTCCTCAGGGGATCTTTCCCACCCAGGGATCAAATCCACATCTCCTGTCTTACAGTGGATTCTTTACTACTGAGCCATCAGAGAAGCCCCACACATGCTATATATATAATAAATGATATATCTCCAGGGGATCCAACCTGTGCTGCTTGCATCTCCTGCATTGGCAGGCAGATTCTTGATCACTAGCACCACCTGGGAAGCCTCATATCTAATGCATGATGTGTGTTACATAATAAAGGTCTTGAGTGTATTCATAACTACCATTAAGGAGTATTAAAAATAAAGACAAGACATATATTATAGTGGCCAAAGAGAAAGAATTACAAGTCCGCAGGTGGTTATCAGTAGAAATATCTGCAGATACTTAAGTCAACAGAGCTTGAAGAAACTAGATTTGAGTTTTAATCCTGTCCTCAGAATAAACTTCAGTACCATTTTGAGTCTATTAGTTAAATTTTCAAAATCTCATTATTTTAGACTCTGGCTTAAATAAGAAATGTTTGTTAATTTTTCCACTAACAAATATGTTACTTTGATTTGCTCTTATGCAATAAACTTTCAAAAAGTTGTCCTTTAGACTTTTCAGTAATGCATAGAATTCACACTAAATTGTACTTCAAATTAAACTAGATTAAAATGAGTGCACCAAATACCCATTGTGGTCAGATTTCTAATGAAATACTTACACTAAACAAATATATTTGTATTTTACTTAATTCAGCATGATTCAGAACTCATAAAATACCCTATCATTAGCAATTCAGCACAAAAAAGATACACAGTTATATCTCAATAACCTCAGGTTAATCTTCTTAATTAAAACATTATCTTGTTTAATGACAATTTGGTTGCCAGTAAAATAAGGTTAATTATTATTGAGGCTTGTGTTTCAGAATCATAGAGGGAGGATTCTGTGGATTTTCAGTCTTTGTAGCAAATTAACTATAAAAGCCCAATAGATGAACTCTAATTTGCAAACTATTGAAGCAATTCAAATATTAAAAGATACAAGTGAATTTGCAATGTGCACTTAATTTCAAAACTCCATGGAAAGAAATCAAATTGAGATTATAGAATTCTAAACAGTTGAATTTTAGAAGCAGCTTAATGCTTGATTTTGGCCACATGGAAGCTAACTGGAATACCAGTTATCCTTACAGTCTTATAGATCAAAAAAAAAAAAAAACTGCTTTAATATATGGTAATAACCATGTATATTTTCAACAAAGTATATCATAAAATTATGCATCATTGATAAGAGTTCACAAAAACTGATTAGGTTTAATGTAATTTGTCATTTTCTTTAATCAGTCTGCTGAAAGATTAAAAAATATAAACACAGTAAAAAAAAAAACTAGAAAAATCAATGTCTATCCATTATATCTAATTCATGAGTTAATTATTTAAGTAAATGTATACTATTTTGGACACCGTTGTAAATCATTGTTTTTGTTAGTCCATATAACAGAAGTATGAGATGGTTATTTTCCACAGAAACAAAATATATTTTGACTCAAAACTTTTGTGACATATTCTCAGAGTAACATTGTCTCATTTTTGATAATCAAATAAAATAATACTTTAGAATCTTTCATGTCCTATCCAAGGTCCAAATCCAGTAAATAACAGTCAAAATTTGAACCAAGACTTCTCTGATTTGTAAACTGAACCATTTCTCAAAATGTAGCACTTTTACTAGCAGTATCAGCCACATCTGGGAAATTATTTGAAGTGCAAATTCTCACATCCCATTCAGACATTAGAAATGCTGCAGGTAGAGCTCACCAAGCATAGGTTTAATAAGCTTTCCAGGACCTCTGGATGATTTTCATGAAAGTTCACCTTTAATAACTGCTGAGCAGTAATATGCATCTATATGTAGATATATGCACATATTAATATATCAGTATTTTGGTAACATTTGCATACTAATTAAAATTATCCAGGAATGTTGTTAAAGCCCAGGTTCTTAGATCCACACCCCAAGATTCTGATTCTGAGTATGAATATAGGTCCAGTTGGGGCTATGAATTTGTGTTTATAAAATTCTCATTTATTCTGCTGGCTAATGAACAGCATTTTGAATGACATTGCAAAATACTGTGTCCCCACCCTAAATTTTAGCATATTTGATCAAGCTAAAGAAATGATTAAACTCAAAAAAGAACATGGCAGTTTAATTAAAACAAAAGTGAGTGAAAATGAGTTACTAAGGGAAGAAGAAGGCTATATTGCTCAAGAGAGAGGAACCTAGGCACTGGAGAGTTTTAGAATAAAAAGCTTTACAAAATTTGTGTGAGGCAAGTTCATTGCTTATTTTCCAGGAAGCCCTTTATCATATGAACCATTTTCATAATCTCTGTTTATGGTCACCACTTTTCTAAAATGAAAACTTTTCCAGACTCATTTCTTTGGATCAAACTCCTGACTTGTGTGTGATACACTTCCACAGATGTAATAGTTTTTTTAAATGAAGACTTTCTTTTTTTCAGAGCAGTTTAAGATTCACGACAAACTTAAGGGGAAGGAAGATATTTGTGCCATATATAACCCCTTTTGCCACTCAGCATCCCCTACTAGAGTTGGGTTTGATATAACTGATGAGGCTCCATTGACACATTGTAATCACCCAAAGTCCAGAGTTTGCATTATGGTTCAAACTTGGTTCATGTATTCTATGAATATGGACAGATGTGTAATGAAAGATACAGAGTATTTTGCTCTGCTCTATAAATCCTCTGTTTCTTCATCTATTCATCTCCCCTGCCTCCCCTCCATGCTCCTTATTTTTAATAAGTTAACAAGATATTCTTGAGGAGCTATTACTGATTGTTGGAGGAACACATAATGTTGCTTCTGGTCCTAATTTAACTCTGGATTTTGGATTTTTTTCACATTCCTTGAATGTGAATCTTCATTATCTTTAAATCAGTGATATTATTCTCCTTTGATTTTTACCAGGTCTTTTAATTCAGCTCACTTTTAATTTCCATGTCCTTTGTATATCTCACTGGTCTTCTCTTCACAAAGCAGCTAGACCACAATGATGATGATGTGTTTTTTAGAAACACATTGAGATACAAGTAGTCAGTTGACTCTATTATTTATTCACACAAGCATTCTTTAATCCATTCATCCAACATACTTGCGATATGTTGGTTTAAGTTCCCAGGTCTGCTTCCTAAAAGTTCACAGTATATTTTACAAGCCTGGATGATGATTGCCTAGGAATGAACTGAAGCAAAACTAGAGCAGTTAAGAGCATCCTGGGGTTAAATACTGGCTCCCTTAGTTATTGGATGCTTCACCTTGAACAATTTGCTTAGCTTCTCATCTGGGAAATGGTTTTAAATAGGCCTTAGGACTGTAGTAGGAACATACAATAAGATAATTCACGTGGTGCTTTAACACATATGAAGAGCCAGAAACATACTAACTGCTATACAGCCTAGTTACTATTTCATAAATTTTGATTTAATAAACTCAAATTACAGTTTCTTACCACTGTCTTTCTAGTCTTCAAGCTAGGTGCATAGTGAGGGCAATCTGCTCCATACTACATCCTAAGGGAATTTATACCTCATTTTAGTATGCGTTATAATTTAAAAGAAAACCTGTGATAACTAATGCATGGAGTAGATTAGGTATTGTGGAATTTTAAGCACCAGGATTTGGTATGTTTTCTTTTTCTTTCTTCTTTCTCTTCTTACTTTTAAATTAACCAAGCTCTCTTCTCTTTGCATTTCATTTCCTATAGTGTGAGTTGTTTTGTAAAACCAGCCATTCTAGTGTCATTCTAGGGGAAGAGCACAGTAGTACCGCCTAATGAATAAAGTCATCATGATTTTCTATCACCTTTAATTGTCTGACTAAAATGCTTGAGAAGCAGCAATCTACAAAAACAACTGAAAGCAATCAAGTTGTTGAATTTAAAATCATTTCTACTTCAGAGAAATTAAACGTTTTCCCTATTCTAACACAAAATTGCAAAAGAATCAAAATGCATTTTCTTTCTTTCTCAATATATTCTAATACTTAATATATTTGCATTGCAACTTTCATTTTCTCAAAGGCAGGTCAAGTGAACCCAACAATCAAATTATATGTTGTAAACCTATATGGACCAACTCATACTTTGGAACTCATGCCACCAGATAGCTTTAAATCAAGGTATGTAATTTCAATTTCACTTTTACCAGAAAATAGATCTATTAACGCCAATGATTATTTTGTTGCCATTTGGAGAGAGATGTGATCAGCTCAACAAATTCACTTGAAAATAAAACTGAGGTTGCCTCCATTAGTGTAAGAATGAACTCATTCTGGATCTCTTCTTGTTCCCAGGAAGAATTTAGAGTTTTAAGGTGATTACTAGCACCACAATGGAAGCCTTGTGGGCTGCCATCTATGGGGTCACACAGAGTTGGACATGACTGAAGCAACTTAGCAGCAGCAGCAGCAGCACCACAAAATGACTAAATATACTGATAGCAAGAATTAGATCTTCAGCAGGAGACATGTGTGAGAGAGATGGGGGCAAAGGATAATTTTCTATTGAATTTTCTTCCTGAAAATAACTGCTCCATATTTTTAAATTGCTCTCTTTAAAAGAGTACCATCTTCCTAAAATGTGTGTGATATTCCAACTTTTTCCCTGTTAACTTGCAAATGATTTCCTAGCTTTGTTCTCCAGGCAGAAAAATTTAATGAGATTTTGCGTTAAATATCCTACATAAGAATCGTATTTATTTAAGCTCTAGTATGGAGAAGGCAATGGCACCTCACTCCAGTACTCTTGCCTGGAAAATCCCATAGGTGGAGGAGCCTGGTGGGCTGCAGTCCATGTGGTCGCTAAGAGTCAGATACAACTGAGCAACTTCACTTTCACTTTTCACTTTCATGCATTGGAGAAGGGAATGGCAGCCCACTCCAGTGTTCTTGCCTGGAGAATCCCAAGGACAGGGGAGGCTGGTGGGCTGTTGCTGTCTATGGGATCACACAGAGTAGGACACGACTGAAGCAACTTAGCAGCAGCAGCAGCAGCAGGGACAAAAGAAATACATCATATGGATCAAAAGCATCATTTTAATATTAGTAAAATCTCCAATAACTGAACAGCTAATAAAATAATCATGTGGACTGTGGAATCCACAGTGATCTCAAACTTGTAAATTGACTTTTCAAATTTTTTAACCTGGTGAAAATTTACAACATTTCCAGAGATTTTACACTATGAGTGAGTGAAGTCACTCAGTCATGTCCGACTGTTTGTGACCCCATGGACTGTAGCCTACCAGGCTCTTCCATCCATGGGATTTTCCAGGCAAGAGTACTGGAGTGGGTTGCCATTTTCTTTTCCAGGGGATTGTCCCAACCATATATTTTACACTATATTGAATGCTATAACTAAGCTTATAGTGTTTTTTTTTTTAATATCAAAAATAATTACAGGGTGACTGATTGAAGTTGAAATACCACTTAGGGTTCCATTGACATATTTGGGAAATTTTCATCATATTTTGGATTTTCACAGATAGTGCAGCCTCTAGTCTGTGGACATTTTTCCTACTTGAAGAGTTGTTAAAAATATATGTTATGCTTACACTGGAAAGGCCTCCATTAACTATCTAATATTGACTTTCCTATTGTTGATGGAAAAGATGAAGTCCAAAGAAAAAGTATGCTTGACATAGAATCTTAAGATTAGTTGGCAGGAGAGATAGAAAGTGAAATAAAACATCTTTCAAGTTATAGAGCATTTCATCTAGATTGTGATAAAAGACTTTTATCACAATACTGACATATAGAATACAGTATAGGTTGACCAAATCAGATGAAACTTCCACTTCTGAACTCAGTTTACCAGTGGTGAAAGTTTTATACACAAATGAAGCAATTATGAAAATTATTAATATTTTTTTGTGATCTGCGCTTTCTCTGATTTGTTTAGCAGTCTGAACTAACAGAAAGGGCACTAGACTGGAGTGTTTGAGCTATATCTCTACTACCACTTTATTATATGACCTTGGATAAGTCACTTTATCTCTCTCTGGGCCTGAATGCCCTCATCTTTAATAATTTCTAATTTTCATTAATTTTTAAAATCTTTAAAATGGAAGTCAAGTTTATAATGTCCAGATTTCTTTCTTGATGCTATTACTTAAGAGTCTCTCTAATGAATTCACCAGGTAGGACATAGTAGTATCATCAAATACAAACATTTCTAAAGGTGGAATCAATTGTCATTATTAGAGTATTAGTTAAGCACATAGCTCTTTAATATTTGAGGTAAAATGTGATCAAGTTAGGTACCCATTACAAAAAGATATTGCATGTCTTTAAATGTAGGAAATCTAATATATAGAAATACAGAATGATATACTAGATCTCTCTAAGAATGAAGAAGCATCCTGTGAAGAAAAAGTTCTTGAGTGTAATTCAGGTATGTTGTTCTGGCAATGAATTTGATCTACATTTGGAAGAGTCAGGTAATACCTTATCTACACAATGTATGTAGCATGTTAGCATGTTTGTTTTTCTTCCATAATTATGTAACTGGGAGAAGGAAATGGCAACCTACTCCAGTATTCTTGCCTGGCAAATCCTACAGACAGAGGACCCTAGCAGGCTATAGTCCATGGGGTCTCAAAGAGTTGGACACAACTTAATGACTAAACAACAACACAACAATTATATAGCTGCGATTTGTTACATGTGAAATACAACAAAGTGTATGATTTACTCTTTTTGTTGGAAAACTCAAGATCAAAGTTTACTTCAAAATGGTGTTTTCAAATGTTCCCTGTGCTTCAGTTTTCATGTTTCCTTACGCATTTCCTTATTCATTTATTCCTGATGAATACTTTAGTCCAATTTCCTATCACCTATATTTAGCCTCTCTAAGCACAGGTGTTAGTTTAATGGGTCTAAAAACACACAAGCATGAACAACATAGAAATATATCTTTGGTGCAAATCAAAGAATGCTACATCTATCTGCACATCAAAGGGAAATTAATCTCATACTTTCTCTTGATTTTGTTTTAGGATTTTCAGTATCTATAATAGTTAATACTCAGTACTTTAGCCATATGAAAATTTGCTAGAAAACTATTGTGCCCTCCCTGGTTAGATACACATTTGAGATCTAAGAGTTATCATTTTTCATAATTTATTGGTCAGGGTTCTAAAAATTAAAAAGATGACACACTCAAGAGGGGCAATTGAAATGTATTAATTAAGGGACCTTTGCAAAGATATGGGAAGGATTAAAAGGAAACTCACAAGGGATGGGAATGCAACAAAAGAGTGCAATAGCAGAAAGCTTTTACTGCCCCAGAACTGAAGGAACAAGGGGCAGTCTTCCTTAAGAAGCCTGAAAAGGCCTGTAGCAAAAGAACAGGATGGACCAGCAGGTAGAACAGTTCAGTCATTGCCAAACCAGACCCTAAGTGGGGAGAGTGTCCAGAGAATAAAACTGAATCCTCTCCTCTAAAGCTTTGAGTTCCTCCAGAGGTCTCTCTTGGGCTAGGGAACCTGTTGGTTGAGTTCAGGCTCTGGAAACCGTGGGAGCAAGGGGCAAATTCCAGACTAGATCTGGCAAAGGGAGAATATTCAATGCAAATGATTTAAGGATAATGTTGACCTTAAAAAATTTATCATGGTTATTACTTTAGGGGTGAGTTGGAGATGTCCACCAGGATACACAATAATTTATCTGAAGCCATGTTCTGTCTCTGTTTCTGGTTCTGTTTCTGTCCCCATCTCTTTTTCTCTGTCTTTGTGTATATATGGTGTGTGTGTGTGTGTGTGTTTCAGTCTTTTTTTCTCTCTCTCTCCACACACACAAACACATACAGACACACACACAAGCCTATACATGCATGATGATTTATCTTAACATTATTTGTGCTTTTCCTGAAAACTTGCCATATTTTTCTCAAATGCATTGTAGATTATATAACTGTTTCAACTGCATTAGTGTCTTTTGCACATGGAGTTTACCCTAGGTGATACTTTGTGCTGTGTGCTGAGTCACGTAGGTCATGTCCAACTCTTTGCAACCCCATGGACTGTAGCCTGCCAGGCTCCTCTGTTCATGGGGATTCTCCAGGCAAGAATACTGGAGTGCATTGCCTCCAGGGGATCTTCCTAACCCATGGATCGTACCCAGGTCTCTCACATTGCAGGTGCATTCTTTACCATCTGAGTCACCAGGGAAGCCCTTTGTGGTACTTTGCTGCTGCTGCTAAGTCGCTTCAGTCGTGTCTGACTCTGTGCGACCCCATAGATGGCAACTCACCAGGCTCCCTGTCCCTGGGATTCTTCAGGCAAGAACACTGGAGTGGGTTGCCATTTCCTTCTCCAATGCATGAAAGTGAAAAGTGAAAATGAAGTCGCTCAGTCGTGTCTGGTTCTTAGCGACCCCATGGACTGCAGCCCATCAGGCAAGAGTACTGGAGGGGGGTGCCATTGCCTTCTCCTTTGTGGTACTTTAGGTATCCTTTATATACTTATTTTCCTTTATCTGTCTTCCCAATCTTATTTGCCATGGTATTCTTAAATCATTCAAAACTAACAAAAACTATTTATTTTTGTAACTGTTAGATATATGGGTGTGTACTTAGTTTTCAGTTTTGTCCAACTCTTTGCAACCCCATGGACTGTAGCTTGCCAGGCTCCTTTGTCTATGGGTTTTCTCCAGGGAAGAATACTGGAGTTGGTTGCCATGCCAACTGGAGTTGGATCTTCCCAACTCAGGGATTGAACCCAGGTCTCCTGCACTGCAGCTAGATTCTTTACCATCTGAGCCACCAGGGAAGCCCCATTAGATATATAAATATACAAATTAATTTATTGGTACCAACATTAGTAGCAATACTTCCATATTTATTAGGTACAGTATTCCCATAGATGCTGGAGAATTAAGGTATGAACTTAAAAATATATAATTAACTTTTAGAGGAAATACTTTTATAATAATGAAAGATGTAGATTTTTCTACAGGATAGCGAATTGTCACACTGTTTTGGAGAAGTGATCATCTCCTGTGTTCATTCATCTCTAGGCTGAAGAATAAAAATAATGATTTATCTTTAGGTTCTCTTTACTCTCCATCTTTGACATTATTTTGTTTACCTGAAGTCTTTCTTTTTTCATCCACCCTTTGTGACCCATTGTTTTCAGACTCTTTCATTCATGTGTTGCTGTCAAACTGCCACTGTCACTCTGGGCTTAAAACTGTCATGCTTCTTCTTCCTATTTAATTGAAACATGCCTAGTCTGCATCTCTTATTTTTCCAATGAATGTCTATGCCTTCCAAAATATATAATTAATAAATGTATCTTTGTTAGGGAAATGACCCTTCTTATAAGTAATGCATATTTACTATTAATAATAGAGGTCTACAGAGGACCTAGCTGTGAGTTAGTCATGAAGGTCATCACAATACACTAATGGGCAGAGATCTTGGATTATCTGGAAGCATGTGAGCATATTTGCACAAAGGCTGTTGTGGACAAAGGGGAGTGATTGGACAGGAAGCCAGTGAAAACACAAGTGTGACTACTAATGCAACCTGTCTGCTGCTGATGTTGGCACCTCCATTTCACACACCCTTGTGAACAATTAGATCTCCTGTATCAGACCACCCAGCTAGTAGAAAGTCTTTCTTGACTTGAGTGCAATCCCTCTAACCCGCTTGACTCTGTCTCTGTGGCTCAAGAGGACCAGAGAGATCTTTGAGGACTTCCTGGGTAATCCAGAGCCACGGAGACTAGGAACAAGCAGGAAAGCCAGTTAGAAGGAGAGGACAGTTTTGCTGGCCACTGGTTGTGGAACACCAGATCTAATGTGTTCATGAGATGAACTTCCAGGAGGACAGCCACATTTGCAACAGGCAGGCCAAATAGTGTGGCATTTTCAGGTAAGGGGATGTCCTTACTTCCTCATTCAGAGCAACCCTAAATATTTATATGCAAACTGAAAAAGTTTTTATAATCATAAGGAGATGTGCACCTAGGATCTTGAAACAAAGAAAGAAAGAATTTGGGATGTGATCTTTCCTACCATTTTAGGTGTCAAATTCCACTTATCTTTCATTTTGGGTATTTCTAACACTTTATCATGGAGATTTCAATGGTTTGAAATTATCCCAATGAACTTTACAAGTTTTATTTCATGGGGAACTCTAATCCTTATGAATATATGTACTAAAATGTCTCACATAAGATTAAATTTTGCTTATGAACATAAGATACATTATGCACAAATGCACAAAATAATATTATTTGATCAAAGAGAAATATAAGTGGTATGACTATAAATAATAATTTTTAACTTAATTTTACATCTAAGTTAGTTTCCTTTTAAAAATCATTTATTCACCAGATTTGCACCAGTTGAATTTTGGTTTTAATTGAATTTTAATTGTTTTTATAAATAAAAATTTTCTTTTAAGCCAAGATTTCCTGTCATAAGTAACAAATGTAATGTATCAATATCTGGGAAGACATTGCAAATGTGTTCTTAAAACATTTCACTTGAAGATTATTTTGAAAGGAAAAACACTCAAAATGAATATTTAAATTTTATTTGTTGTTCCTGTTATGGCACCCCGCTCCAGTACTCTTGCCTGGAAAATCCCATGGACCGAGGAGCCTGGTGTCCTGCAGTCCATGGGGTCGCTGAGAGTTGGACACGACTCAGTGACTTCACTTTCACTTTTCACTTTGATGCATTGGAGAAGGAAATGGCAACCCACTCCAGTGTTCTTGCCTGGAGAATCCCAGGGACAGCGGAGCCTGGTGGGCAGCCGTTTATGGGGTCGCACAGAGTCGGACACGACTGACGCGACTCAGCAGCAGCAGCAGCAGCAGCAGCAGCAGCAGCAGTTGTCTATTTTAAAAATCATTCATGTTAGGTCTCATTTGGCACAAAGTATACTACCACTCACTTTAGTTAATTGAGAGAAATTTCTGATCATTTATAAAATTCTTCTATGTGGCATTATTTTTCAATAAATATGGGCACTTTGATTTCGCAATCTATGATCAGTTGTTTATAACAATCAAATTTGTTTTCCTTCAGTTTTGCACTTTTATGCCAATTAATGATAAATATATATTATCTCAATTCAGCATTTTTTCCTGATTGATTATAGTATCCATTATCATTTTTCTCCATGCTAAAATGTCTAAGTATTTCTTAAAAGCTGATGCTTATATTTTTTTCCTTTTTAGTATTCACACTGCCAAACATAATACATGTAAAATAAATCACTTTAAATAAAGCACAGTGAAAATGAACAAGATATAGATATATATATAGATATATTGTTTAAGAATTACAAGTTCCATTGATTTGGCCAAAGATTAATCCTAAATCAATTGCATATTTTATTTGAAGTTGCTTTGTTAACTTTATTTAGGGAACTTTATTCTATGACTTCACTGAGTTTCTAGGCAGTTTTCATGTGGGACTCAGCTGGTTGTGATAGCTACAGGATGTCTTGAAGAGCTTGTTGAAGAAGATAAGGCAGGATTCACTGTATAACAAGTTATGCTTGTCCTTCCACTGATATTTTCTCTTTGATGGGCTAACACATTTTCTAGAGATAGTACTAACTACTCAATAATGTTAGAAATGTGAGATTCAGGTAGCTGAATGTCTAACCCAGATGTGTCTAAGGACAGAAGGTTTTTCTTTCATAAGTGTTATTCTTCTAATCATATAAAAATCTGATGGATTAATTTTAACATAATATACGTGGATGGCATTTTTCAAACCATTTTTAAAGCATCCCATATATTCTTAAACTGGGCAATTTTGATAGATTTTTCTTATCATAAATTGAATTATGGATGAGTGCATTTGTTATGTGTGGATTGGGGGATTTTGTGACATATTATGTAAATTTCCAAACATAGACTCTATAATGAAAAAATATAAACTATAAGGGAAAAATGTAACTTTTCCCAGTCCACAACCAGTCTGAGGACATCATAATCATCATAATTAGCATCCTCAATATACCAAAAATTCGGTAGCCCTTCATTACTCTCCATTTGATTCTTTGTATGCTTTAAACTTTTTCAAATGAATAAGCTAGAAAAGCATTGTAAGAAGTATTATCAATAAGATTGAGAGTGGCCCTTGTCCCACAAGCAAAAAGACCAAAACAAACTATTCATGACTCTGTAGTTCAAGTCTTCATGGATAAAGTGAGAAAACATGGAAGTCATACCTAAGAAATAATTATTAAATCAATAATAAGATTTGCCTTTTAATTTATTATTGAATATTTTTGAAAAAGTAAAATAGAATATAGCTCAGAAAGTTTTTACTTATTTTGCACGTATGTTAGTACTGTAGTAATCAACAAAAAATAACAAATTATTTATAAAGGTGTAGCATTTTGATTATTTTTATTTTTCTAACAATATTCCTTCTGTGAAATCATTCACTTTTAACATTAGTCTTAGATGTTCTGTATATTTGTAAATGTGCACATGTTTACATATATATGTATACACATAATTTGTATTTACATATGTCAATACTTGAAGAAGCACGTGTATATGTATATATATATATATATATATATAGAGAGAGAGAGAGAGAAAGATATATATATATATAGAGAGAGAGAGAAAGAGAGACATTCATGTAATATGACATCCTTATAGTGTTTTCTTTATTCTGCATATAAAATAACAAGTATAATTTTTGGAACTATGCAGGTTCTCTGGCTCTTAATGTAAATTCTAATTTTGTTTCCAAACTAGAGAATACTATATCACTATGGTTAAATGGGTAAGCAACACCAAGACGGTGGTCAGATGGTTAAATCGACCTCAGAACATCTCCATCCTCACAGTCTGTGAGACCACTACTGGTGCTTGTAGCAGAGTGAGTATAATTTGCTTTCCTTCATGCTTAAAATAAAATCAGTTATGCTACCTCTCAAAAGAAAAGTAAACAGTCATTTATGTAAAGACTTCAATATTTAGCTCTGAAGGTAGTAGAATAGTCATTCTATTAGCAGTGTATACTTTAATTCATATGTCTTGCATATTTTGAAGTAAGAAATACAGATGATAAACCAAAGAGAATAAACTAGGCTTTAAAACAATGAATTCTTATATAATATAAAAGATAGTCCAAGCCATGCTAGTTTCACTCTCAAATATGAGCTACATTTTGTACAATTCTCTCTACATTTTGACAGTGATTAACTTGAGAACATGGGATGTTTCTTTTCTGTCTTTTTTAAACACACTCCAAAAGATTCAGTGATTTTCTGTAGTCCAGATTAGTCTTCTAAAAAAGTGTCTCTGTCTTTAAATTAATTGAAAGTAGTAAAAATAAAAAAGACTCTTGAATATCTTTTGAAAATATATTGTATTTAAATTCTATAATCATATTTATAAAATACTCAATAGATTCTGTCTCTTATACACATCTAGGAGAGATAGAAAGTGAAATAAAACATCTTTCAAGTTATAGAGCATTTCATCTAGATTGTGATAAAAGACTTTTATCACAATACTGACATATAGAATACAGTATAGGTTGACCAAATCAGATGAAACTTCCACTTCTGAACTCAGTTTACCAGTGGTGAAAGTTTTATACACAAATGAAGCAATTATGAAAATTATTAATATTTTTTTGTGATCTGCGCTTTCTCTGATTTGTTTAGCAGTCTGAACTAACAGAAAGGGCACTAGACTGGAGTGTTTGAGCTATATCTCTACTACCACTTTATTATATGACCTTGGATAAGTCACTTTATCTCTCTCTGGGCCTGAATGCCCTCATCTTTAACAATTTCTAATTTTCATTAATTTTTAAAATCTTTAAAATGGAAGTCAAGTTTATAATGTCCAGATTTCTTTCTTGATGCTATTACTTAAGAGTCTCTCTAATGAATTCACCAGATAGGACATAGTAGTATCATCAAATACAAACATTTCTAAAGGTGGAATCAATTGTCATTATTAGAGTATTAGTTAAGCACATAGCTCTTTAATATTTGAGGTAAAATGTGATCAAGTTAGGTACCCATTACAAAAAGATATTGCATGTCTTTAAATGTAGGAAATCTAATATATAGAAATACAGAATGATATACTAGATCTCTCTAAGAATGAAGAAGCATCCTGTGAAGAAAAAGTTCTTGAGTGTAATTCAGGTATGTTGTTCTGGCAATGAATTTGATCTACATTTGGAAGAGTCAGGTAATACCTTATCTACACAATGTATGTAGCATGTTAGCATGTTTGTTTTTCTTCCATAATTATGTAACTGGGAGAAGGAAATGGCAACCTACTCCAGTATTCTTGCCTGGCAAATCCTACAGACAGAGGACCCTAGCAGGCTATAGTCCATGGGGTCTCAAAGAGTTGGACACAACTTAATGACTAAACAACAACACAACAATTATATAGCTGCGATTTGTTACATGTGAAATACAACAAAGTGTATGATTTACTCTTTTTGTTGGAAAACTCAAGATCAAAGTTTACTTCAAAATGGTGTTTTCAAATGTTCCCTGTGCTTCAGTTTTCATGTTTCCTTACGCATTTCCTTATTCATTTATTCCTGATGAATACTTTAGTCCAATTTCCTATCACCTATATTTAGCCTCTCTAAGCACAGGTGTTAGTTTAATGGGTCTAAAAACACACAAGCATGAACAACATAGAAATATATCTTTGGTGCAAATCAAAGAATGCTACATCTATCTGCACATCAAAGGGAAATTAATCTCATACTTTCTCTTGATTTTGTTTTAGGATTTTCAGTATCTATAATAGTTAATACTCAGTACTTTAGCCATATGAAAATTTGCTAGAAAACTATTGTGCCCTCCCTGGTTAGATACACATTTGAGATCTAAGAGTTATCATTTTTCATAATTTATTGGTCAGGGTTCTAAAAATTAAAAAGATGACACACTCAAGAGGGGCAATTGAAATGTATTAATTAAGGGACCTTTGCAAAGATATGGGAAGGATTAAAAGGAAACTCACAAGGGATGGGAATGCAACAAAAGAGTGCAATAGCAGAAAGCTTTTACTGCCCCAGAACTGAAGGAACAAGGGGCAGTCTTCCTTAAGAAGCCTGAAAAGGCCTGTAGCAAAAGAACAGGATGGACCAGCAGGTAGAACAGTTCAGTCATTGCCAAACCAGACCCTAAGTGGGGAGAGTGTCCAGAGAATAAAACTGAATCCTCTCCTCTAAAGCTTTGAGTTCCTCCAGAGGTCTCTCTTGGGCTAGGGAACCTGTTGGTTGAGTTCAGGCTCTGGAAA
Organism: Cephalophus harveyi; assembly: GCA_006410635.1. Classification (NCBI taxonomy): domain Eukaryota; kingdom Metazoa; phylum Chordata; class Mammalia; order Artiodactyla; family Bovidae; genus Cephalophus; species Cephalophus harveyi. The sequence goes on along the minus strand of SJYT01034693.1, from coordinate 97,742 downwards.
CCGTGGGAGCAAGGGGCAAATTCCAGACTAGATCTGGCAAAGGGAGAATATTCAATGCAAATGATTTAAGGATAATGTTGACCTTAAAAAATTTATCATGGTTATTACTTTAGGGGTGAGTTGGAGATGTCCACCAGGATACACAATAATTTATCTGAAGCCATGTTCTGTCTCTGTTTCTGGTTCTGTTTCTGTCCCCATCTCTTTTTCTCTGTCTTTGTGTATATATGGTGTGTGTGTGTGTGTGTGTTCGGATAGTTTTTAAGGTCCTTTTAATAAAGGAGATACTTGAATAAGTTTAAATTGTTATAATACATATTGGGTACTTGGTAAAGAATTCTCAATTATTTAACAACAAAATTTTCAGACTTATCCTTCTGGATATGATGGAGTAAATGTTGCCAGCCTAGTATCTCTACAGAAATCAATTCTAAAACTTTATGAAATACATTAAACAACTATAGTCAGATGATGGACAATAAGACAATTGAGACATGAAAAGTTAAATCAACCTGTAGTTTCTTACTGTTGACACATTTGAGGCCACATTGTAAGGTAATAGTCTTCTGGATATGATGGAGTAAATGTTGCCAGCCTAGTATCTCTACAGAAATCAATTCTAAAACTTTATGAAATACATTAAACAACTATAGTCAGATGATGGACAATAAGACAATTGAGACATGAAAAGTTAAATCAACCTGTAGTTTCTTACTGTTGACACATTTGAGGCCACATTGTAAGGTAATAGCATCCAAGAAAAGCACAACTGATCCGTTAAGATAGGGAGAATTAGTTTGAGGCTATTGTGGTGGCTAAAATTTGCAGGATAAGTACCACAGGATGGGAGCTATATAGAAAAGAACTTTAGCAAACTATGTAAAGGATATCTTAAGTCTTTATCTCAGTACTTAGCTGTGTAAGTACAGGGCCTATCTCAGAAACAGAAGCAAATAGAAAATATGCAAGTTTCAAAATGCTTAGAGACTTTGGACCAATGAACAGCAAAAATAGAGATCTTTCAGTAAAAGCCCTGAGTTCAACTCAGAGCCCAGAAAGAAAAAGTATTAGGAATAAAACTGCTGTAAACTCCTTCTAATAAACCTTCAAGTTAAACCTTGAAGGAATCGAGTTCATTTGCTTGTGAACTAGCTGCCTGACAGAACAAAGTCTACTCTTAAAAAAAAATAAAAATGAATTATCAAAACTTAGCATTCACGATAGCAATCATACAATTAAAATATACTATATACCTAGAAACATAGAAAATATAACTCACCTACCTCCCCAAAAATAAGTAGCAGACTTACAAAGGATGTAGATATTGGAATTAACAAACAAATTAAAAAAAAAAAAAAAAAGCTTTACCTGTTTTTTTTATTTAACAAGTTAAAGAGTGGCTATAATTAGTAAACAGATGAAAAATCTCAGTAGCTAAATAAAAACTATGAAAATAGAACAATGGAATTTCAGGGACTGAAAAATACAGTGTCTGAAATTAAAAATTGTTTGGATGAACTTATCAACAAGTTAGAATCTGTTATAGTAGGGGAAATAGAAATAATTCAAACAAAATTCCTAAGGGAAAAAGGCTGGGAAAAAAATGAACAAAGCCTTAATTATCTATAAAACAATATAAACTGGTATATATGTTAAATTATATATACAGAAGGCAAATTTTGAGATATTGGGCCAGAAAATATATAAGAAACACTGACTTAAATATCTCAAACTTGATGAAAAATCATTAATCCACATATCCAAGAAGTTAGCAAATCTCAAAATAAAGATAAAATATGTCATCACATACTACATAAATTATTTCAAACAAAAGATTAAGAAAAAAAAATAAGTATCCTGAGAGAAAAAGCATGTTACATATTGTGAAATATAATGATGAGTAATACTGCTTCTGTATTGGAAAGCAATGGAAAGACATTGTTAAAGAACTGAAGGAAAAAATGTATCAAACTAAAAGTCTACATCCTATGAAAATACCCTGCAAAAATGAAGACAAAAGATGATAGGTTCAGATAAACAGGAACTAAGATAATTCATCAAAAGTAGATCTGCAGGAAAGAGATTTATTTAGGCTAAAACACCTGATATCAGATGAAAACTCAGATCAAAATTAGGGAAGTACAGGTGCCAAATATGATAAATGTGGGTGGAAAATAAAATGCACTCTAGTTTTGAGCTTTTCAAAAAGGTATTAGAGAAATAAAAGTTTTAATATTAA
>SJYT01034693.1:64521-84537 GCA_006410635.1 Cephalophus harveyi | reverse complement strand
TTATCAAAACTAGACAAAGACATTAAAAAGAACATTTTAGACTGATATCTGTTGTGAATATGTATATAAAACATTTTTAGCATATTAATATATCATCCTGGCAAATATAAAGAATAATGCATCATGACTAAATAGGATTTTAGCCTGGAATTTAAGATTAGTTTATACTGAAAATCAATGTAATTCACTATTTAACAGAAAAAATAGAAAACAAGTAAGCAGTTATCTTAGATGAAGAAAAAACAACTAACAAAACTCAACATCCATTCATGATAACTTTCAACATAAATGAATAGAAAGTAATATCTCCATTCTGATGCAAGATACCCACAAAATAACCAACAAATACTATGCTCAATGGTGAAACATTATCCATGTTCACCTTAAGATCAACAATAAAGTATAGACAGTCTAACTCTACACATTAAATAAATATTAGGGACTCTAGTCAGAGTAACTTTCATGGAATATCTATCATGATGATTGGTAAGGAAGAAGTAAAATTATCTTTATTTGTAGATAATATTATTGTATAAACAAAATGTAATAAATTTACCAAAAATACCAGAATAGGTCACAATTCATAAGAGAATTTCTCAGCTTATTTTTATACGTCAAGGCATCAACTTCAATTGATTGTTCTGTTTCCCTATTATTATTCTTTTACTGTAAAAATCACTGCAGATGGTGACTGCAGCCATGAAATTAAAAGATGCTTACTCCTTGGAAGAAACCTAGATAGCATATTCAACCTAGATAGCATATTTAAAAGCAGAGACATTACTTTGCCAACAAAGGTCCGTCTAGTCAAGGCTATGGTTTTTCCAGTGGTCATATATGGATGTGAGAGTTGGACTGTAAAGAAAGCTGAGTGCCGAAGAATTGATCCTTTTGAACTGTGGTGTTGGAGAAGACTCCTGAGAGTCCCTTGGACTGCAAGGAGATCCAACCAGTCCATTCTAAAGGAGATCAGCCCTGGGATTTCTTTGGAAGGAATGATACTAAAGCTGAAACTCCAGTACTTTGGCCACCTCATGCGAAGAGTTGACTCATTGGAAAAGACTCTGATGCTGGGAAGGATTGGGGGCAGGAGGAGAAGGGGACGACAAAGGATGAGATGGCTGGATGGCATCACTGACTCGATGGATCTGAGTTTGAGTAAACTCCGGGAGTTGGTGATGGACAGGGAGGCCTGGTGTGCTGTGATTCATGGGGTCGCAAAGAGTTGGACATGACTGAGTGACTGAACTGAACTGTAAAAACATTTTATTAATAATATAGGATACCACAGTTTTCTTAAGAAATGCTCACTGAATTATTCTGGGATAAATGGATACAATACTTCAAAATTGCTGTCAAATTGTTTAGAAAAAAATTAAATTTCTAATTGATTTTTGAAAAACAATAGATTTCTACTAGTCTCTCAAATAGTTTAGAAACAATAGAGAGATATAATAATAAAACAAATGTAGGAAAATATAAATATGTGAGGAATATGTCTAAGGGATATGAAGATGCTTCTTGAACAGGTCTTTTTACTTGTCTGTAAGTTTACACTTATTTCAAAGAAAGATTTAAGAAGCAACAAAATATATCTTTAAGACTGGTATTATTATGATAGATGGGGAAACAATGGAAATAGATAACAATAGATAGGGAAACAATAGAAACAGTGACAGAGTTTATTTTCTTGGGCTCCAAAATCACTGCAGATGTTGATGGCAGCCATGAAATTAAAAGACTCTTACTCCTTGGAAGAAAAGCTATGACACACCTAGACAGCATGTTAAATAGCAGAGACATTACTTTGCTGACAAAGGTCTTTATAGTCAAAGCTATGGTTTTTCTAGTAGACATGTATGGATGTAAGAGATGGACCATAAAGAAGGCTGAACACCAAAGAATTGATGCTTTTGAATTGTGGTATTGGAGAAAAGTCTTGAGAGTCCCATGGAAAGCAAGGAAATAAAACCAGTCAATTCTAAAGGAAATCAGTCCTGAATATTCATTGGAAGGACTGATGCTTAAGCTGAAACTCTAATACTTTGGCCATCTGATGCAAAGAACTGACTCATTGGAAAAGACCCTGATGCTGGGAAAGATTGAAGTCAGGAAGAGAAGGGGATGACAGAGGATGAGATGGTTAGATGGCATTACCAACTCGATAGACATGAATTTGAGCAAGCTCTGGAAGTTGGTGTTGGACAGGGAAGCCTGGGTGCTGCAGTCCATGGGATCAGAAAGAGTCAAACGTGACTGAAGGACTGAACTGAACTGACTGAATATTATGATGGAAAATAAAAATATTATTAAGATCTGTAAAACATTAAATACATATGGATATATTTAACAAAGTGTAGCAAAATCCTAATATTGAAAATTAACTCATTCCTGCAAGGCATTGGAAAAGACCTACATAAATAGAAGCTAAGCCACATACCTGTTTTGAAAGACTTAATGTTGTAGATGTCAATTCTACTCGAATTGAACTGTAGTTTCAATACAATACCAATTAAAATCTCAGCATACTTTTATGGTAGAAATAGAAAAGATGGTTTTAAAATGTATTTCCAGAGAGAGGAAATGGGGTGGGATGTGGGAGAGGGATTCAGGATTGGGATCTCATATACACCCATGGTGGATTCATGTCAATGTATGGCAAAACCAATACGGTATTGTAAAGAAAAATAAAGTAAAAATTAAAAATAAAAAAAAATAAAATAAAAAATAAAAAAAAACCATCAAAAAAAAAATAAAATGTATTTGGAAATCCAAAATACCTGGCCAATTAAATCAATCCAGTTAAAAAAGAAAGAAAATTTTTGAGGAGATTTACTACATGGTTTCAGGAATAACCAGAAAGCCAGAAACTGAGATTGTAGTGGAGGAAGAGAACACACACACGAATAGATCAATTGTACTGAATAGTCTTTCTAGAAGTAGATCCATATTTATATGATAAATCAATAATCAACATAGGTGACAAAACAAATCAATTGGGGGAAATGATGCTGGAACTATCAATAATCAGATGGAAAATACAAGGATGGTTGACATTTCTTACATTATATTCTAAAACTAATTTGAGACACATTGAAGTCTTAAATCTAAGAGCTAGCACCATCTTCTAGATGAAAAGATGGAATATAACTTCACTATTTGAATAGACAAAGTAATAATTTATTGTAAAAGAAAAAAATAAAGTATACATCATCAAAATTAGAAACTTTTGATGAACAAAGCATATCAATACAATGACATTCCAATCTGCAACTTGAAACAGAATGCTGATATACTCAACAATATGATTGAATTGCAAAAATATGTGATGTGAAAGAAACCCCACACACAAAAAATATATAATATGTGATTCCAGTTATCTGAATTTCTAAAACAGGCAAAACTATCTATGGAAAAAGAGTTTGTAGGAGTAGTTGACTTTTGGAACCTCTGTGAAGGGACTTGAGGGAATGTGTTTAAAAATGTAAAATTCTCATATTTTGATGGTAGGTAAATATATTTATCAAAACTCATCACATACACTTAAGATCTATACATTTCACTATGTGCAAATTATACAAGTATTTTTAAACATTATTTTTAAATGGTCTGTAAAAGGTAGAACTAAAGAGGAAAAAAGTTACCTGTGATTGGAAAGATGAGCATAGATGTGACAACAAAGTACAATAGATGGGCATCAGACATTTACTTACTGGGTTTCACTGATTTTCTTTACATTTCGCTTGTGCTTATTATAAAATTTGTTTTAATTATCTTTTTCCGTCTGACTGGCTTATAGACTGATCAGAATCTCAATCTTTATTTGTTTAAGTGTTCTGGATGGTTTCCTAGTCAGTTGATTGCAAAGTCATTTACAAATTGTTCATGCATATGTTCCAGTTAGAGAAAACCTGTCAATTGTCTACATAGGTAGGGATAATCCATATAGGCAAAACGCTTCAATAGAAAAGCTATAGGAACCCAATCATGTTCTAGAATTGATACCTTATTGATATTCTATTATATTTCTACTTCATTATGGAGTTAGAAAGATTTTACTTCCTAATATAATTGAAATAGTAAGACAAATAATTGCATGTGAAATTTTGGACCTTTGTGCATTGTAACAAAACATAGTGACACTAAGAAGCAGTGGCATTGATACATTTTTTTATTGAAGGATAATTGCTTTATAGAATTTTGCTGTTTTTTGTCAAACCTCAACATGAATCAGCCATAGGTATACATACATCCACTCCCTTTTGAACCTCCCTCCCGTTTCCCTCCCCATCGCACCCCTCTAGGTTAATACAGAGCCTCTGTTTGAGTTTCCTGAGTCATACAGCAAATTCCTGTTGGCTATCTATGTTACATATGGTAATGTAAGTTTCCATGTTACTCTTCCTATACATCTCACCCTCTCCTACCCTCTCCCCATGTCGTATCTGTATTTTACGGATATCAAGGATAATTACTGTCAAAATATGAGTAGGAAATCAAGGAATGATTCAGTTAGATGCTATTCTGATATAGGTATGTAAACTAAGAAAAAATCTATTTGAAGAGAAATGCCCTGAAAAGGGGAAATGGTTAGTAGTATAATAATATGTATTTAAAGGGGCAAATTGGTGTTTCCATGTTACTCTTCCTATACATCTCACCCTCTCCTACCCTCTCCCCATGTCGTATCTGTATTTTACGGATATCAAGGATAATTACTGTCAAAATATGAGTAGGAAATCAAGGAATGATTCAGTTAGATGCTATTCTGATATAGGTATGTAAACTAAGAAAAAATCTATTTGAAGAGAAATGCCCTGAAAAGGGGAAATGGTTAGTAGTATAATAATATGTATTTAAAGGGGCAAATTGGTAAAAACAAACTATAAATAAATAATCATTATTATTTATAATTTGAAATGATATAATTTTGCATAGAGGTTAAATCTCTAATATATTCTGATTTAGTTTTCTCCATTTGAATACTTTTATTATAGAATCATTTTTCCAGAGAACCATAAGATATAAGTTGCTACATGTAAACAGCATTACTAAAATCTGCCTTATATACACATATTCAAATTGAGATTAGTCTAATTTTGCTTTTTGATATGTAATTTTATTCTGATCATGTGTGAAATTATTCTAAAGATACAAAAAGCTTTGCCATTTCAAATTTTTAATTATTTTAACTAAGGGAAAAGAGTGACTATGGTAAGACTGGATCGAATGACAGTATGTCCATTCTTAAATTTTATTCCTGGCTGTTTGCCCAGTTTTTTTGGAAGGTCTTAATCATTTTGTGTCCTGATGATGGCCAGAGGTGAAAAGAGACAGTGTCTAGTGACTCGAAACAGTTTGAATGATGTAATCAAACAGAACTGGAAAGTTATCTTCTATCTCTGGTGAAGCACGACAGAATCCTGAAGGGGTTCACCAAAGAAAAGATGTTGTAATTAAAATATCATTTCATTTCAGTTCTCTACTTATTCATTCAGCTTAAATCAATAATGACAATGGGATCTCTCATGGTATTTCATTAGCTGCAAGGAGGGGAAAAGTGCCTGAAGGATAACATTGTTGGAAAAAAGTGAATCAATGCATGCTCATTCTGGTCTTTAGATACTTCATGGATTTAATTGTTCTGTTTCAGAAATATGAGATGACGTCAGATACATGGCTGTCTAAACAGGTATGGTATAGACGGTCTCTTTATGTCACATTTTGTCATCATATCTACCCTATTCACTCTTTTGTTTTATATATAACTTTTTCTCAAAAATTATTTCAGTTGTATGAATTTAGGCTCTGTTATGTTTGAATAAGTGACTCTTTTTCATTAAAATATATGACTTGGGTTTTATGACATCATTTGTGAAAAGATTACTTTTTTTTTTAATAGAACACAAGTTGTTGAATTATTACCATGATCCATTTTAAGGACCATTCATAAAAGTAAATATTTGTGTTGAAGAAAACGGTGCAGCCTGTATAAACCAGGAACCATCAGCATTGCTCAAGTTGCCCAGAAAGCTGACCAAGTCTCCACATAAACTGCTACTCAGATGAACATTTCTTAGATAATTTCCAGCTTACACAGTGTTAGCTTGTGATATAAATGGAGCTAGAACCAGATGATCACAAATGTCTCTACAACATGCTGTCTCACTGGGTATTTCAGAAGGAAACACAAGATTATTCAAATGTAGATCAACCCATTTTACTACTAACTTCATCATTGCTTTCTGCAAAGGAAGTGTTTTGCTTGGCTTATTTGGTTTTGATTTGTTTTGTTCTTTACAGTGCTCTTTTACTTCATATTCTCTCCCTGGGTGTCATATACGTCTGTGGTTTCAATTGGTACCTCTGACTGTATAGCCCCAGGCAACTCAGTTCTCTGAGTTCTGATATATATACAAACTCATGCTCGGCATCTTCTCCTAAATCTATAAAAGTAACAGCACACTCCTCAGGTTCAAGCTAAATTCCATTCTCTTCCAGTAAATCTGTATTCTTATCCTAGAAGTCACAGACATATTTATTCACCCAGCTATCAAAATCATAAACCTACTGAGGATTATTGAACTTTTCTTATCCTTATCTACATATGTTACTCATCACCAAGTTATTTTGATTTACTCTCAAAGACTTCAAGTCATTTACTTTTCTCCAATTCACAAACACTATACAGGATCAAACTATCGGCACTGCATTTCCTCCTCGACTGGTGAACTCTCAATCCCTTAGGAAGCTGCCAATCTGTTCTCCACATTTCAGCCTGGCTGAGTGATCTTTTCAAAACACATATCTAATTCTACTGCCTCAAACACTCTGATATTCCCTTACAACTGATTATTTTTATCTCCCCTTCATTCTACAGATAAAGACCAACATCTTAAAGGGTCTATAAGAGATTAATTTGAAAGCTTTTCCAGCTCTGTGTCATATCATCTTTTCTCTCATTTTCTCCATTAGCCTTCATATTCACCAGACCTTTATGTGAACTCTTCCTTCTGATCAGAATTTTCTCAATTGCTTTCTTACCTGAAAGTTGCTTATTTCTCAAACTTCAGCCTATATCACCTGCTTAAGAAGTCACCTCTTCAAACCACCCTAATCAAATAACATCCCCGAATAAAACTTAAAGTCCAGTGCAATATTTATGTAAACTTACACAGTTAGTTCTGTGATTTTTTTTTTTTTTACAAACTTCACAAGGGCAAGAATGTTGTTCATTTTTTATTATGCATTAATAACTAATGCTTAAAATACAGTCTGGTTATAAGAAGAGTTCCATATGTACCTGTTGAATAAAAAAAAAGAGTAAGAAAGATTGTGAATAGGCTGTAGATGTATCTATCTCCCTATCTGCCTGTCTGTCTATCATCCATCTGTCATCTCTCTCTCCATAGATAACAATACGAACTATTTAATCATAGTCAACGTGCAAAATTAAATTGAGGGAAAACTGACTTTATTCAGCAAAAAAAAAAAATTAGTTTAATTGTCAGTGAAATTCATAATAGTCTAACATACAACAACACAATGCATGAATTTTTAGGATTATGTTACCTACATTTTAAGCCCCCAATTTATGAATATTTAATAGAAATTAAAAAAAATGCAGTTATCAAGTATTCAATAAGAAAATGTAGGAAGTCGTTTGTTGCAGTTGATTTTTTCTCCAAAAGTTCTAAGGGAATTTCATGAAATACTTAAATAGAATTCAGTGAAATTAAAAGAATGAGAATGTGTAATGAGGTGAAGCAACTTTCCAAGAAAATGAGAAATTTAATGTAATACTCATGCTTGTTTTCTGTTTGGTGAGCAGAGCAGAGAGAAGTGAGCATGTTTCTCCTAGGTTTCAGCAGACTTGTAAATGGAATAACCGGTATAAAAAATGTTTGGTCAAGAAGCAAAGTGTGCTATCCTTAGTTCACTGGCCTGTGTGTCATAAACACTGCCTTGCTTAAGGTCATAAACATGGACAGTGAGATTGGCTTCATTCTTTATTTGATTCTAGGAAAAGCTCTATATAGATCTGTATAACTAGTTTCTGTCCAGTGGTGAAAGTTTTTAAACCCAGAAATGTATTAGTAATTATGACCCCCATATATTCCTTAAAATGAACTATTTCCAAGGTATGAGAATTGGAGGAAGAGGGACTAACATAAAAAGGACAATGCTCAGATTTAATTTTGGAGTAAAGCACAGGAGCAGAATCTTGAATAGGGAGGAGCCAATAGTTTGGAGTAAATGTAGTGGATAAAGTGATATATGTAACAAATATTTTTGCCCATTGTACACACGCATTCATCTGTGCAGTTATAAGTAGGTCACCTACTGTGTCCTAGAAAAAAAAAAAAAGATAAAATTACAAACTTAGTTTAATTACTTGCCTAGTGAAGGAAGTCAACCATATAATAGAGTGCACTGAAAGTCAAGAGAGATGAATACAGAGTACTACTTAGAGTCTCCAGGGAGAGATTTCCTAAATAAGAGGGGCTTTCTAGCTACAGAAATTTAAAAATGGCTTCTGTTTTGAGTTTAAGTAAAAAATGAGGAAGATATAGCACAAAAAAGATGAGTGAAAGCTTACTCCAGACAGAAGAAATCCCATTGCAAAGGCAGAGAGAGATATTACATACAGGCAAGGGATAGAAAATACAGAATTCTTGACTCCATCCATCATAGTTGCCAACATCCATTGGTTCATAGAAAAAATCAAGAGAATTTGAGAAAATCATCTACTTCTGCTTCAACTCTGCTAAAACCTTTGACTGTGTGGATCAAATCAAACTATGGAAAATTCTTCAAGTGATAGGAATAACAGATCACCTTACCTGTCTCCTGAGAAACCTATATGCAGGGCACGAAGCCACAGTTAGAACCAGACATAGAACAATGGACTGGTTCCAAATTGGGGAGGAGTACATCAAGGCTGCATATTGTCACCCAGCTTATTTAAGTTATATGCACAGTACATCATGAGAAATGCTGGGCTGGATGAATCCAGGAATCAGGATTGCTGGGAGAAATATCAAGAACCTTGCATATGAAGATAACACCATCCTTATGGCAGAAAGTGAAGAGGAACTAAAGAGCCTCTTGATGAAGGTGAAAGAGGAGAGTACAAAAGCTGCAATAATACTCAACATTCAAAAAACAAGATCATGGCATCTGGTCCCATCACTTCATGGCAAATAGATGGGGAAACAATGGATGGAAAGAGTATAGACTTTCTTTTCTTGGGCTTCAAAATCACTGCAGATGGTGATTGCAGCCATGAAATTAAGAGACAGTTGCTCCTTGGAATAAAAGCTATGATAAACCTAGACAGTCTATTAAAAAACAGAGACATTACTTGGCCAACAAAGGTCCATCTAGTCAAAGATATGGTTTTTCCAGTAGTCATGTGTGGATGTGAGAGTCAGAATATAAAGAAACCTGAGAGCTGAAGAATTGACGCTTTTGAACTGTGGTGTTGGAGAAGACTCTTGAGAGTCCCTTGTTCTGCAAGGAGATCAAACGAGTCAATCCTAAAGGAAATCAGTCCTGAATAGTCATTGGAAGGACTGATGTTGAAGATGAAGCTCCAATGCTTTGGCCAACTGATGCAAAGAGCCGACTCACTAGAAAACACCCTGATGCTGGTAAAGATTGAAGGCAGGAGGAGAAGGGGATGACAGAGGATGAGATAGTTGAATGGCATCACTAACTCAATAGACATGAGTTTGAGCAAGCTCCAGGAGATGGTGAAGGACAGGGGAAGCCTGACCTGCTGCATTCCATGGGGTCACAAAGAGTCAGACATGACTGAGAGACTGAACAACAAATCACAGTGCAGAATGTGATTCACTCAATCAAATATCTTGTCAGTATTTATTATCTGCCTTGCAAAGCATTTTTCCCACCCTTGTGTTGTATTAGTTCAGACTTTCAAATTTATTACACATGCCATTTACATTTTCATGAGTGTCCATAAAATATACAAGAAAAATAATATTTTTATTTTTTATATTTGGGAGAAGGCAATGGCACCCCACTCCAGTACTCTTGCCTGGAAAATCCCATGGGCGGAGGAGCCTGGTGGGCTGCAGTCCATGGGGTCGCGAAGTCGGACATGACTGAGCGACTTCACTTTCACTTTTCACTTTCATGCATTGGAGGAGGAAATGGCAACCCACTCCAGTGTTCTTGCCTGGAGAATCCCAGGGACAGGGGAGCCTGGTGGGCTGCCGTCTCTGGGGTCACACAGAGTCAGACACGACTGAAGTGACTTAGCACTTAGCATTTTTTATATTTATTATATTTTCTATTAGTAAGAATAGAATAAAAATAAATAGAATAATTTAAAAAGAATAAAAATATTTATTATATTTTCTATTAGTAAGAATAGAATAAAAATAAATAGAATAATTTAAAAAGAATAAAAATATTTATTATATTTTCTATTAGTAAGATAGAAATGTTAGTAAGATATTTCTGTTTTACTAATGAATGTAGAATCAGACTCGAGATTATTAGTTATTAATTTACTTATTCATTCAATAAATGATTATTAAATACAACTTATGCAATAGTCACTGTCCTGGGTGCCAAATGCAGAACAGTGAAGAATACAAGGTTTTTGCATCATGGAGCTTTCATTCTAGAGGAACGCCTTCTACTTCCCATCTACTTACCTACCTATATGCACACATACACACATCCATTCATATACAAACAAATGTATACATCCATAAAATATAATATGTTGGTATTAGGTGTTATGGACAAAAGAGAAAGTCGCTAAAAGGGTGATAGGAGATTCAAATACAGTTGGATGATCTAGTTTCCCCAATCACAGTTTACATGGGATTACCAGAAAACACCTGCCTGATAATGTAGATTTAGAGCAGAGAAAGGATGAGATCATGAAGATCTTTTTGCAGCAGCATGGATGGACCTAGAAATTGTCATGCTAAGTGAAGTAAGTCAGAGAAAGACAAATAGCATATGTTATTGCTTAAATGTGGAACTTTTAAAAAATGGTACAAATGAGTTTATTTACAAAACAGAAATAGTCATGGATGTAGAAAACCAACTTTGGTTACTGAGGGGGAAGGGAAGGGAGGGATAAATTGGGAGGTTGGCATTGACATATGCACACTACTATCCCAGGTGACTCAGTGGTAAATAATCCACCTGCAATGCAGAAGACCCAGGAGACATGAGTTCGATACCAGGGTTAGGAAGATCCCTTTGAGAAGAAACTGGCAACCCACTCCCGTATTCTTGCCTGGAAAATCCCATGGACAGAGGAGCCTGGTGGGCTACAGCCAAGGGGTTGCAAAGAGTTGGGCACAACTGAGTGACTGAGCACACATGAGTATAAACAAAATAGATAAATAAGAAGAACCTTATATAGCACAGGGAAATCTACTCAGTGCTCTGAAATGGCCTATATGGGGAAAAAATCTAAAAAAGTAGATGTATGTATTACTGATTCAGTTTGCTGTATACCTAACACAACATTGTATATCAACATTATTCCAATAACAAAAATAAACAAGTTCCACCAAAAAAGAGAGTGAAAGAGAGAGTGAGGGCTGAGAAAGAGCCAGACAAAGACAGGGAAAAAAGTTAAAATGTGCAGACTCTGGAGCAGAAAAATGCAGGATGCAGAAGGAAGGAAGAAGAGATGAGAGAGAGTGGAGGATCAGGTCATTTAACAGTGCTTGAGCCACTCTGAAGACCTGTTAAGGAAACCATAGCAAAGCCTTACTTTATACCATATGTATAGTCACTCTTCCCCTTCATGGATCACAGCCTTGTCTTGGAGAAGGGGCTTGTGTAACTCATTGAAGTTATGAGCCATGCCATGCAGGGTCATCCAAGACAAATGGGTCATAATGAAGAGTTCTGACAAAACATGGTCCACTGGAGGAAGAAATGACAAATCACTTCAGTATTCTTGCTACAAAAACTCCATGAACAGTATGAAAGGCAAAAAAAATATGACATCAGAACATGAGCCTCCCAGGTTGGAAGGTGTCTAGTATGCTCCTAGGGAAGAGCAGAGTACAATCATCATTAGTTCAAAAAAGAGTGAAGTGGCTGGGCAAAAGCAGAAATGACACTCAATTGTGGATGTGTCTGGTGGTGAAAGTCAAGTTGGATGCTGTTAAGAACAATATTGCATAGGAACCTGCAGTGTTAGGTTCATGAATCAAGGTAAATTGGACATGATTAAGCAGGAGAGGGCAAGATTGAATGAACATCAACATCTTAGGAAACAGTGAACTAAACTGGACAGGAATGGGTGAATTTAATTCAGATGACCATTTTACCTACTACTGTGGGCAAGAATCCCTTAGAAGAATTGGAGTAACCCTCATAGTCAACCAAAGAGACTGAAATGTGGTACTTGGGTGCAATCTCAAAAATGACAGAATGATCTTGGTTCCTTTCCAACACAACCATTTAACATCACAGCAAATCCAAGTCTATTCCCCAAACACTGATGGAAAACAAACTGAAGTTGACCAGTCCTATGAAGACCTACAGCATCTTCTAGAACTAACACTTAAAAGAAGTCCTTTTTCATCATAGGGGATTGGAATGCAAAAGTAGAAAGTCAAGAAATATCCAGAATAACAGGCAAGTTTGGCTTTGGAGTACAAAATAGGCAGAGCAAAGTCTAAAAGAGTTTGTAAAGAGGACAGGCTGGTCACAGTAAACACCCTTTTCCAAAAGCCAAAGAGATAGCTTCACAAATGGATATCACCAGCAAGTGAAAGTGAAGTCACTCAGTCGTGTCCAACTCTTTGCAACCTCATGGACTGTAGCCCACCACGCTTCTCCATCCATGGGATTTTCCAGGCAAGAGTACTGGAGTGGGTTGCCATTTCCTTCTCCAGATGGTCAATATAAAAATCAGATTGATTATATTCTTTGCAGCCAAAGATGGGGAAGCTCTATAGAGTCAGCAAAAGCAAAACCTGGAGCTGTCTGTGGCTCAGATCATGAACACCTTACTACAAAATTCAGGCTTAAATTTAAGAGAGTAGGGAAAACCACTAGGTGACCATTCAGGCTTAAATTTAAGAGAGTAGGGAAAACCATTAAGTGAGGTGAGGTGAAGTCACTCAGTCGTGTCCAACTCTTTGCGACCCCATAGATTGTAGCCTACCAGGCTCCTCCATCCATGGGATTTTCCAGGCAAGAGTACTGGAGTGGGTTGCCATTTCCTTCTGCAGAGGATCTTCCCAACCCAGGGATCGAACCCGGGTCTCCCACATTGTAGGCAGACACTTTACTGTCTGAGCCACCAGGGAAGCCTAATGGCCTAATAAGGCCATTCAGGTATGATCTAAATCAAATTCCTTATGATTAAACAGTGGCAGTGATAAACAGATTAAGGGAATAGATCTGGAAAACAGAGTGCCTGAAGAACTATAGACTGAGGTTCAAAACAATGTATAGGAGGCAGTGACCAAAACCATCCCAAACAAGAAGAGATTCAAGAAGGCAAAGGGGTTGTCTGAGGAGGCTTAAAAATTATTGAAGAAAGAAGAGAAGCAAAAGTCAAAGGAGAAATTTCAAGGTATACTGAATTCAGAGTTCCAGAGAAGAGCAAAGAGATATAAAAATGTCTTCTTAAATGAACAATGAAAAGAAATAGAGGGAAATAATAGAATGGGAAAGAATAGAGATCTCTTTAAGAAAATTGGAGATATCAAGAGGATATTTCTTGCAAAGATGGACATGATAAAGGATAGATAGTAATGACCTAAAATAAGCAGTAGAGATTGATAAAAGGTGGCAAGAGAGAACTATGCAAAAAGGTCTTAATGTTAACTACGGATAATCACTATGGTGTGATCACTCTCCTAGAGCCAGACATCCTGGAGTTTGAGGTCAAGTGGGCCTTAGAAAGCATTACTACTAATGAAGCTAGAGGAGGTGGATGCATTCCAGCTAAGCTATTTCAAATCCTACAAAGATGGTGCTGTTAAACTGCTGCACTCATTTTGTCAGCACTTTGGAAAACTCAGCAGTGACTGCAGGAGTGGAAAAGGTCAGTTTTTATTCCAATCCCAAAGAAGAGCAATGCCAAAGAATGTTCAAACTAGAGTACAGTTTCACTCATTTCACATGCTAGCAAGTTTATGCTCAAAATCCTTCAAGTTCAATTTCAACAGTATGTGACCTGTGAAATTCCAGATGTACCAATTGGGTTTTGAAGAGACAGAAGGACAAGAGATCACATTGCAAGCATCCATTGGATCATGGAAAAAGCAATGGAACTCCAGAAAAATATCTACCTCTGCTTCTTGAACTATGCTAAAGCCTTTGCCTGGGTGGATCACAATGAACTATGGAAAATTCTTAAAGGGATGAAAATACCAGACCACTTTACCTTTCCTGTCTCCTGAGAAACCTGTATGTGGGTCAAGAAGTAACAGTTAGAAACGGACATGGAACAACTGACTGGTTCCAAATTGGGAAAGGAATAGAACAAGGCCAAATAATTGTCACCTTGCTTATTTATCTTATGATGCAGAGTACATCATATGAAATGACAGGCTAGATGACTCACACGCTGGAATCAAGATTTCCAGGAGATATATCAGTAACCTCAGATATGTAGACGATACCATTCTAATGATGGAAAGTAAAGAGGAACTAAAGAGTCTCTTTAGATGAGGGTGAAAGAGGAGAGTAAAAAACCTGGCATGAAACTCAACATTCAAAAAACTAAGATCATGGCATCTGGTGCCATACTTCATGGCAAATAGAAGGGGGAAAAGTGGAAGTAATGTTGGATTTTATTTTTTTTGGCTCCAAAATCAATGCAGACAGTGACTGCAGCCATAAAATTAGAAGACTCTATCTCCTTGGAAGGAAAGCTATAATAAACCTAGACAGTGTATTAAAAAGCAGAAACATTGGTTTGCTCACAGAAGTCTGTATAGACAAAGCTGTTTTTTTTTTTTCCGGTAGTCATCTAGAGATGTGAGATAAAGAAGGTGGAGTTCCGAGAAATTATTGCTTTTGAATTATGGTGCTAGAGAAGACTCTTGAAAGTCCCTTTGACAGCACAGAAATCCAACCAGTCAAGCCTAAAGGAAATCAACCCTACTTCATTCAGGGATGGACTGATGCTGATGCTGAAGCTCCAATATTTTGTCACATGATGTGAAAGAGCCAACTCATTGGAAAAGACCCTGATGCTGGAAAAGAATGAAGGCAAAGGAAGAAGGAGGCAGCAGAGGATGAGATGGTTGGATAGCATCACCAACTCAGTGGGAATTAATTTGAGCAAACTACAGGGAAATGTGGAGGACAGAGGAGCCTGGCATACTGCAGTCCATGGGGTCGCAAAGAATTGGACAGGACTTAGGGAATCAACAACAACAACATAGTCATTCTCACTAATCCAAAAGAAAGAACTCAATTTTTTATTATGTAAATCCAATTTCTTAATGTTTCCCCTTAAGCAAGAGAAAGCAGTCTATAAGTATAGCCTCCATCATTTAATTTTCAAAAACAATTGTATTGATTTAACATGCCACTGGAGTTTAATTAAAAAATTGTCAAATGGGCATCTATGTTTGTGTGTTTGTGAAAAAGTGAGCAGCAAGGTTGGGAAATTTGAATTAAATCATTTTCAATTGATTGGTTCCAATTTTGCAGTCTTTTCATTTTTATATTTATAATAAATTTATATATACATCATCAGAAATGTATCTTCAATAACTTCACCTGCTGAGTAAAAGATTTCAGGAAGATGTATTAAATACTGTATGTTATACAATTTTCCAAATTAAAAAAAGATTTTGATAAACTGTTAACAGCTGTTCATATTTTCTTAATTTTTAAAGGGTATATCTCTAAGCACAATCATATGTGAAGATATGAAAGTTATTTTCTGAACCAGTTTCAAAACTGTCTTTAGTCTAATTGTGAATTACTTCTATTCAATATGCAAGATACTTTTCCATTCATCTCACCTTTCAAAAACACACATATGCCCATGTGCCTAAGGCATCAGTGAGTTCACTTTAAAAATATTATCATACTTTTATATTTTAGATAATAATTCAACCTTTTGCCAAAATAAACCTATTATTTGTCTAATCCATGCATGTATTGGTAGTAGTTGGAAGCACAATTTTCAGATGCCCTATTGAGATTTTTATGCATGCTTCTGTTTTTTAGAATGAGGAGCCCGTGTTTTCTAGAGATGGTAGCAAATTCTTCATGACAGTTCCTGTGAAGCAAGGGGGCCGTGGAGAGTTTCACCACATAGCTATGTTCCTGGTCCAGGTAAGTGCTGTGTTCCTCACGTGGTTTGTCTTCGTTGCCATCTACATGGCATTCTGCATCTATGGTTAATATCTGTGGCATCCAGTCATATATCCAACTCAGGGATGTTTTAGGAAAAGGGTCCCCATCCATCGCCTTAATTCAAGCCACCCACAAAACATTTTCAGCAGTCAATAAAATTTAGTGAGATACACATGTGTGCTATGAGTTGAGGGCCTTGGGATATAGAATTTAATAAATAGAAAGAACCAAACTGCTACTTTCAAAGACCTGAGGAAACTCGAGAGACAATTTCTCATTCAACAAATACATATCACCCATTTGGTACAAGTAATGTTTTCAAAATGTTATAAAATTTTAAATACCTGAAGCAACCTGAATGTCCATCAAAAACTGAATAGTTAATAAGTTATGGAACACTCACAGAAGGAAATGCAATGCAGATTCTAAAAACCAGGGTAAAATAGATTTCTTAAGTGTTGTCAAAGTCACAAAGTCGGTGTTACATTTTTAGGGACTTTTTGATAAAAAGAGAATAAAGTGTTATTTGTCCTCTATATTTCAAGTGAATGTTAACCAGTTTATGCAGTTTTACTAATTATAAAATGAATCAGGGAATTCACAATAAATAATTAAAATATGGTAAGATTATGAGTCAATTTGAAACTAATTACCAATAAAATATTCATGAGAAATAAAGTTTAATTCAAAATCAAATAAACAATCTAGTCACAGGTAAATGAAGATTTATCAAGATAAAGCATTGTGGATAAATTGGAATCTTTCTTAAGAATGTTATAAACATGCTAGCCAAGAATCAATTTCATACTTACTTTGTTGTTGCTCAGTTGCTCAGTCATGTCTGACTCTTTGTGACCCCATGAACTGTGGCATACCAGGCTTCCCTGTCTTTCAATATCTCCCAGAGTTTGCTCAAACTCATGTCCATTGAGTCAGTGATGTCATCCAACCCTGTTGCTTCCTTCTACTTTTGATTTTTCCCAGCACCAGGGTCTTTTCCAATGAGTCAGCTCTTTGCATCAGGTGGCCACAGTATTGGAGCTTCAGCCTCAGTATAAATCCTTCCAATGACTATTCAGGTTTGATTTCCTTTAGGATTAACTGGTTCGATCTCCTTGCAGTCCAAGGGACTCTCAAGAGTCTTTTCCAACACCACAGTTCAAAAGCATCAATTCTTCAGCACCATAATTCGAATGGGTAATTATCTTGTGGCTCAGATGGTAAGGAATCTGCCTGAAATGCAAGAAAGAGACCCGGGTTCAATCCTTGAATCCAGAAGATTCCCTAGAGAAGGGAATGGCTACCCATTTTCAGTATTCTAGCCTGGAAAATTCCATGGAAAGAGAAGCCTGGCAAGTGACAGTCCATGGGGTCAAAAGAGTTGGACATGACTGAGCAACTTTCATGCTTGCTAAGCATAGAATAAAAATAAATGTGGCAAAAGATCCCTAAGCAACCTGAGTACTTTTATGTTCTTAATATCTTCGAGTCCTGTGCATATTCACAAAATTTTACCATTATCCATATACATATTTACTTTGGGCAGCTCAGAAACTTGAATTCTTAAAATCAATGTCAATAACTTAAAAGGCAGCACCTTTCCAAAGTCTGTACTATTAAAGTAATTGTCATGATTTTAACTTTAATTTTAAGCAAAGCTGAAATAAATAATTTGACCATACATAATTTCCACAGTGGAGAAGTAGATCATTTTTCAAGGTATATTATTAAATTAGAAAAAAAAAAACATAGAGTAATATATGATGTGATCTCATTTATGTTTTTAAATAAATGAATGCATTTATATATGAAAAAAATTGGAGGTGATTCTATACTGAACTATTAAATGATTATAACAGACAGGTGATATTAATGGAATACTTTTTGATGTTTATGTGAACTGGAGGAAGCTTTACCAGCAAATTGCTGACTTGATTCACTTTTGCTTGTTAATCATAAATTTTGTTATCATAAATACTGGGGATATACTTGTGCCAAAAAAAATAAATCTTCCAAATCTTACAATTGCCTGTGGTAACATTAAAATTTTAATTATCTGCATTTTTATTAAGTAATCTGAATACAAACCCAAGTAGTCAAAATTATATACAAATTGTGAATATATTCATAAGATACAGAGAAAGGTAGAGAAAGATGTGTAATACATCTATAGATGAGTAAATGTAACATAAATGGACTTTCATTGGCTCAGCAGGTAAAGAATCTACTTGCAGTGCAGGAGACACAAGAGATGCGGGTTTGATCCTTGGGTGGGGAAGATCCCATGGAGGAGAAAATGGCAACCCACTCCACTATTCTTGTCTGAAAATCCAAAGGACAAAGGAGCCTGGCAGGCTGAAGTCCAAAGGGTCGCAAGGAGTTGGACACGAGTGAGCAACTAAGCATATCTCAAGCGTTAGTCGCACAATTCTGTTAACTCTTTGAGACCCCATGGACTGTAGCCCACCAGGCTCCACTGTCAGTGGGATTCTTCAGGCAAGAATACTAGACTGGGTTGCTATTATCTTCTCCAGGAGATCTTCCAGGGGTCTAACTAGTGTCTCCTGTATTGGCAGGCAGATTCTTTACCTTCTGAGCCTCCAGGGAAGTCAACTAAGCATATACATATGGAGAAGGGAATGGCAATCCACTCGAGTATTCTTGCCTGGAGAATCCCATGGACAGAGGAGCCTTGTGGGCTACAGTCCATAGGGTTGCAGAGAGACAGGACTAAGCGACTTTCTATATACATATATGCTGCTGCTGCTGCTAAGTCACTTCAATCGTGTCTGACTCTGTGTGACCCCATAGACGGCAGCCCACCAGGCTCCCCTGTCCCTGGGATTCTCCAGGCAAGAACACTGGAGTGGGTTGCCATCTCCTTCTTCAATGCATGAAAGTGAAAAGTGAAAATGAAGTCGCTCAGTCATGTCCGACCCTCAGCGACCCCATAGACTGCAGCCTTCCAGGCTCCTTCGTCCATGGGATTTTCCAGGCAAGAGTACTGGAGCGGGGTGCCATTACCTTCTCCGATATATAGTCTATCCAACAAAGTAGGAAGTGAAACGTCTTTTTGAAAGTGTGGAATTGGCAGAGTGGGGGTCAGGGATGAACATGTTGGCATGTAAGAACTGAGGTATTTATATACCTAACAAAATTTTCTTTACAAGCCTTGGGAAGAAATACCTCCTGTCTCCCAATCAAACCAGTCTGAAATGCAGTCTAATTCATTATTTCTGAAATATTCAGAACAACTTCATAGAGCAGATGTGTTTACTTTGTTCCTCTTCCATATGGAGATTATAACAAAATTTCATTGAACTAGAAAACGTTTTGATATATTCTGGTTGCAGTTCAGAGAACTTGTGGTTTGCCTCACTGAGAAATAAACATGGCTGCATGATTATTTGAAGATATTTTGGCAATGTGGCTAAAGTTAACCTACTTTGTTAATGAATCAGAGGTCAGTGCCTAGGTAAATACAATTTATTCTTAAGTTAACTCATATATACACACAGAGAATTTTAGTAAATATTTTGAATCTCTTTGCCTCAATTTTAAAATAGCTAACAAAAAAGCTCTTTAATGAATTGTTTATAATTACCATATTGACATCTACATATATGCACACTATAAAAATTTGTAAAGTAATAACTGAATAAACCAGATAAAGGTATATAT
>SJYT01034693.1:37614-60755 GCA_006410635.1 Cephalophus harveyi | reverse complement strand
AAACAGAATTTATTATAAGAAATGAATGAACAGTGTGTAACTAGGTGAAAAACATGTGTGTCATTAAACTTTTACTGATACCAATATGTTTTCAGCTTGTGAATATAAATATCAGTATTGAACTGTATGAGTAACATAAACTCTCTGCCAATTCAAGGAATGGTGCCTGGTTTCTGATGTCCCAAATAAAAACATTTTATTTCCTAGATTTTCAGTTCTTTTAAAAGTAAATGAAGTTGCTAGTTTTATTGCTGCTCTTTGAAAATTAAAAGTGAAAAATGAGTTCACTTTGAAGTATATTGCCATGTTGCCCTGGTCAAAATTCCACCATGGTCTCAATTTCACAATCAGTGTTTCTATTCTACTAAGTTAATATAATACAGATTGTGGTTTCACAGAAAGAAAGAATTATTTCTGTGAAGTAAAATAATTATTCTTTCCTGCTTTGTTAAATTAGTTTTCCTATGATTATATTTTTACTGAAGGTGGATGGAAAATTAAGGTAAAGACACCCCCTCAACAAGTCTCTTGTTATATATTTTAAATTTACTGTATGGGCATCTACCATATTGTGATTGGTACTGGGATTATTTACCCAGAGTAGAGATCAAACTTAATATGCTCACTGTTATGATATAACTAGATACTATTATTGGAAAAATAGCTATGAGTCTTATAACTATACAATATAGTCTATGATATTACATGTGAATGAAGTGCCAGTTATTCCCCAAGCCCACAGTGACTGTGGTAGACATAAAATAAGCAAAGAAATTATAAGTGTTTGAATAAAGTACAAAGGTTGGTGAGGTTTTTATTATGGCTACCAACAAGAGATATTTTGCTTCTTCACTTAGAGGTATATTTTGATTCTAGATGCATCATTGAATGTGTAATTTTTATTTTCTATACATTGTTTTCAAACAATTTTATTATCATTGGATTTTTATTCATGATCACTTTTAATGTGGTCACTCTTATTTCCTTAAAAGACACATAAACACACACCAAAATTCTCTGAAAAACAAAGTATAATCAATCTAGAAATATGTGAAAAAAACCTGTCTCCAAACAAATATTGATCAAACTCTCTTTACTATTTAATGTTTTGAGATTTTGTTCATCGAGAAATTGAGTACCAAAGATGCATTAAAGCCTTGAGCTGTTAGTATTCTTTCTGTCCTTGGCCCACTCAAAACGGCATTCACTGGGTGGTTGTCCTGTGGAAATTTGACAATTAAATATGAGACTTCAGAACTCCACAACAAATTTTAGGCTGTGTCAAATCTCAGAAATTTGGTTTTATCTTTACATTTATACTTTTTTCAACAAATGCTTGTAAAGTGCTATAATTTATCAGACAGCATATGAAGAAGCTAAAATAAATTACATGCTTGTTATTGACTTTGACCAGCTAGAACTCCCTTTAAAAATATGGAATAGTTGATTTAGGGAGATGTTTGAAATACCAACGCATACAAAAAGTCACAAGATTTTTTTTTTTTTTAAAGAAGATTCTAATACCACCTATACATAGTTAAGTGAACATTTAATTTCTGCCTCAAGTAGTCTAGAAAAGTGTATATTTAATAAAACTTTCCCACCTCAAAATCTTAGATTCTTTATATATTTATACCAAGCATGTTATCCATGTTTAACATGTTATTCAGCTAGTAGATTACATTCCTTGAAAGTAACACGATTGAATTAGAAGTAGCAACAATTGTAACTTTATATTTAAAATATTTGAAAATAAAGTATACCTTCTAAATTTATGGTGGGTTAAAGCATATATGTGGTTCCAAATAGGAAAAGGAGTACGTCAAGGCCGTATATTGTCACCCTGCTTATTTAACTTATATGCAGAGTACATCATGAGAAACGCTGGGCTGGAAGAAGCGCAAGCTGGAATCAAGATTGCCGGGAGAAATATCAATAACCTCAGATATGCAGATGACACCACCCTTATAGCAGAAAGTGAAGAGGAACTAAAGAGCCCCTTGATGAAAGTGAAAGAGGAGAGTGAGAAAGTTGGCTTAAAGTTCAACATTCAGAAAACTAAGATCATGGCATCTGGTCCCATCACTTCATGGCAAATGAATGGGGAAACAGTGGAAACAGTGTCTGACTTTATTTTTTTGGGCTCCAAAATCACTGCAGATGGTGATTGCAGCCATGGAATTAAAAGATGCTTACTCTTTGGAGGGAAAGTTATGACTAACCTGGATAGCATATTCAAAAGCAGAGCATTACTTTGCCAACAAAGGTTCATCTAGTCAAGTCTATGGTTTTTCCAGTAGTCATGTATGGATGTGAGAGTTGGACTGTGAAGAAAGCTGAGCACCAAAGAATTGATGCAATGAACACATGTAAGCATGGAAAAGTAAGGAAAGATCTTTAACAGAAGAATATTGTTCAGTTGCTCAATCCTGTCTGTTTCTTGGCAATCCCATGGACTGCAGCATATAGGCTTCCCTGTTCTTTGTCATCTCCAGGAGCTTGCTCAAACTCACATCCATTGAGTCCGTGATGCCATCCAATCATCTCATCCTCTGCCATCGTGTTCTTCTCCTGCCTTCAATCTTTCCCAGCATCAAGGTCTTTTCCAATGAATCATTTCTTTGTATCAGGTGGCCAAAGTATTGGAGCTTCAGTTTCAACATCAGTCCTTCCAATGTATAGTCAGGACTGATTTCCTTTAGGTTTGACTTATTTGATCTCTTTGCTGTCCAAGAGACCCTCAAGAGTCGTCTTCAACACCACAGTTCAAAAACATTGATTCTTTGGCACTCAGCTTTCTTTATGGTTCAACACTCACATCCGTACGTGACTACTGGAAAAACCATAGCTTTGATTAAATGAAATTTTTTTGGCAAAGTAATGTCTCTGTTTTTTTTTAATATGCTGTCTAGGTTTGTCATAGCTTTTATTCCAAGGAGCAAGCATCTTTAAATTCCATGGCTGCAGTAACCATCTGCAGTGATTTTCAAGTGGAAGAAAAGAAAGTCTGTCATTGTTTCCATTGTTTCCCCATCTATTTGTCATGAAGTGATGGGACCAGATGCCATGATCTTAGTTTTCTGAATGTTGAGTTTTAAGCCAGCTTTTTCACTCTCCTCTTTCACCTTCATCAAGAGGCTCTTTAGTTCCTCTTTGCTTCAGAAGAATACTATGTAATAAATATAGAAGGGATGTTACAGTGAGAAAATCACTTTGAAATGATAATTTAATCAAGGAAAGGTCATGAATCATTGACAAAACTACTGAGCAGATAGTTCATTGAAGAAAACCTACTTACATAAAGTGCATTATCATCACACTTTTAATTTCAAGGTGAAATGTATTTTTGCAAAAAATGTATCTCCCAGTTACCCTGTAAGCAGCATTGTCAAAAGTGAGATGAGTACCACTGTGTTTCCTGATGTGAAGTATAAGTTCAGTTCAGTTCAGTCACTCAGTCATATCCAACTCTTTGCAACCCCATGGACTGCAGCATGCCAGGCCTTCCTGTCCATCATCAACTCCTGGAGTTTACTCAAATTCATGTCCACTGAGTCAGTGATGCCATCCAACCATCTCATCCTGTGTCATCCCTTTCTCCTCCCCACTTCGATCTTTCCCAGCATCAGGGTCTTTTCAAATGAGTCAGTCTTTGCATCTGTGGCCAAAGTATTGGAATTTCAGCTTCAATATCAGTCCTTCCAATGAATATTCAGGGCTGATTTTCTTTACGATAGGCTGGTTGGATCTTACTGTCCAAGGGACTCTCAAGAGTCTTCTCCAACACCACAGTTCAAAAGCATCAATTCTTTCACACTCAGTGAAGTAAAAGAGGTATCCATTATCACCTCTATAATATCCTTGCCAAAAATGTTAGTCTAAATTTTATCATAAAAAAACAGATAATCCAGAATGCTGGGCATTCTATAAGACTGCTGGACCAAGAATCTTAAAAATGTTCAATGTTTTAGAAATCAAAAATTGATAGGATAGCATTTACTTTAAAAGAGACTAAAGAGACAACAACCCAGTGCAATTATCAGGTAGATGATAGAAAGATATATATATAGATATAGATATGGAGATATTTGGGTTACTTAGGGCAATGTGGATATTAGAATATAGACTATACATCTAGATGGTATTAATGTTATTATTATTTGAACTGAGGTGTTGGAGAAGACTCATGAGAGTCTTTTGGACTGCAAGCAGATCCAACCAGTCAATCCTAAAGGAAATCAGTCCTGAATATTCAATGGAAGGTCTGAGGCAGAAGCTGAAACTTCAGTACTGTGGCTACCTAATGTGAAGAACTGACTCATTGGAAAAGACCCTGATGCTGGGAAAGACTGAGGGGAGGAGGAGAAGGGCACAACAGAGGATGAGATGGTTGAATGGCATCATCTACTCAATGGACATGAGTTTGAGCAAGCTCCTGGAGTTGGTGATAGACAAGGAAGCCTGGCATGCTGCAGTCCATGGGGTCACTAACAGTTAGACATGACTGAGCACTGAACTGAATGTTATTGTTTGGGGCTTCTCAGATGGTGCTAGTGGTAAAGAATCTGCATGCCAATGCAGGAGATGCAAGAGATGTGGGTTCAATCCCTGTAGTAGGAAATGGCAACCTACTCCAATATTTTGGCCTGGAAAATTCCGTGGGCAGAAGAGCCTGACAGGCTACAGTCTATTGGGCCACAAAGAGCTGGACATGACTGAGCAACTGAGCACATAGCACACACAATGTTATTTTCATAGGTGTGATATGCCATTTGCTTATATGAGAAATATTCTTTTGAGAAATGCATACTGAAATATTCAGAGCCAAAATAGTCTGATGTTTTCAACTTAGTTTCAAATGACTCAGCATATGAATAAAGGGGGAGGGTGAATATTTGAAATGTTGATGTTTGGTGAATCTCAGTAACACTCAGATGGATATTCATGTCCTGTTCATTAAACTTTCTGCAACTTCAGGATTGGGATCTCATATACACCCATGGTGGATTCATGTCAATGTATGGCAAAACCAATATGGTATTGTAAAGTAAAATAAAGTAAAAATTAAAAAAAAAAAAGAAAGAAAAAAAAAAGAAAATTTTCTTAATATAAATGTAGTGGGACATAAGTGGGACATGCTGCTAAGCTGCTAAGTCACTTCAGTCATGTCTGACTCTGTACAACCCATAGATGGCAGCCCACCAGGCTCCCCCATCCCTGGGATTCTCCAGGCAAGAACACTGGAGTGGGTTGCCATTTCCTTCTCCAATTCAGGAAAGTGAAAAGTGAAAGTGAAGTCACTCAGTCGTGTCTGACTCTTCATGACCCCATGGACTGCAGCCTACCAGGCTCCTCCATCCATGGGATTTTCCAGGAAAGAATACTGGAGTGGGTTGCCATTGCCTTCTGCCATTATGTGACACATAATGGGATATAATTTCATACTTACTAATTTGACAAAAAAATTAGTCATGAAATTAACAGTTGGTGAGGAAGTGGAGAAAATGTGGAGCAACAGAAACTGATACTGCTAGTAGATTCTAAATTGGCACAGCTTTTGAAAATCATCTGTCACCATTGGCGGGCTCTCCAAGTGACTTGATGGTAAAGACTCCATCTGCCAAGCAGGAGACTCAGGTTTGTTCCCTGGGTGGGGAAGATCTCCTGGAGAAGAAAATGGCAACCCACTCCAGTATTCCTGCCTGAGAAATCCCACAAACAGAAGAGCCTGGTGGACTCAAGTCCGTAGGGTCTCAAAAGAGTCTGACACAACTTAGCAACTAAACAACATTGAGTTAGGTAGAAGATATATATCTTTCGACAAAACAATCCTACATATCAGTATTGTGTTTTGTTTTGTTTTGTTTTTTAATTTTTAAATTGAAGGGTAATTGCTTTACCGAATTTTGTGGTTTTCTGTCATACATCAAGAATCAGCCATAGGTATACCCATGTCGCCTCCCTCTCAGACCTCCCTCCCATCTTCCTTCCCACCCACCCTTCAGAGGGGCTCTGTTGCAGAGCCCCTGTTTGAGTTCCCTGAGTCTTACAGCAAATTCCCATTGGCTCTCTGTTTTACACATGGCATTGTAAATTTCTATGTTACTCTCTCCATACATCCCCCCTTCTCCCTCCTCTCCTCCCACCTTGTCTGTTGGTCTGTCTTCTATGTCTGTTTCTCCATTGCTGCCCTGAAAATAAATTCATCAGTGCCATTTCTTCAGATTCCATATATATTTGTCAGTGTACAGTATTTATATTTCTCTTTCTGACTTACTTCACTCTGTATAATGGACTCTAGTTTTGTCCACCTCATTAGAACATATTCAAATGTGTTCCTTTTTATGGCTGAGTGATATTCCATTGTATATCTGTACCATAGCTTCTTTATCCATCATCTATTGATGGACATCTGGGTAGTTTCCATGTTCTAGGTGTTGTAAATAGAGCTGCAGTGAACACTGGGTTACATGTGTCTTTTTCAGTTTTGATTTCCTCAGGGTATATGCCTAGAAATGGGATTGCTGGGTCTTATGATAGTTTTATTCCTAGCTTTTTAAGGAGTCTACATACCATCTTCCATAGAGGCTGTATCAGTTTACATTCCCACCAGCAATGCAAGAGTGTTCCCTTTTTCCACACCCTCTCCAACATTTATTGTTTGTAGACTTTTTGATGATGGCCATTCTGATTGGTGTGAGGTGGTATCTCATTGTAGTTTTGATTTGCATTTCTCTGATAATGAGATGTTGATCATCTTTTCATGTGCTTGTTAGCCATCTGTATGTCTTCTTTGGAGACATGTCTCTTCAGGTCCCTTTCCCACTTTTTGATTGTGTTGTTTGCTTTTTTGGTATTGAGTCATATAAGCTGCTTGTATATTTTGGAAATTAATTCTGTATCAGAATTATTTTCTGATAAAGAAAATATTATTTCCCCATTCTGAGAGTGGTCTTTCACCTTGTTTGTAGTTTCCTTTGTTGTGAAAAAGCTTTTAAGTTTAATTAGGTCCCACTTATTTATTTTTGTTTTTATTTCATTACTCTAGGAGGTGGGTCATAGAAGATCTTGCTTTGATCTATGTCATCAAGTGTTCTGCCCATGTTCTCTTTTAAGAGTTTAATAGTTTGTGGTGTTGCATTTAGGTCTTAATCCATTCTGTGTTTATCTTTGTGTGTGGCATTAGGTAAGTGATCTAAAATCATTCTTCTGCATGCAGCTGTCCAATTTTCCCAGCACTGCACCACTTATTGAAGAGGCTGTCTTTGCCCCATTATATATTCTTGTCTCTTTTATCAAAAAATAAGGTACCAGGTACCTGTGGGTGCATGGGTTCATCTCTGGGTTCTCTACCTTATTCCATTCATCTATATTTCTGGTTTTGTGCCAGTACCATACTGTCTTGATGAGCATAGCTCTGGTGTATAGTCTGAAGTCAGGAAGGTTGATTCCTCCAGCTCCATTCTTCTTTCTCAAGGCTGTTTTTTTTTTTTTGCTATTTGGGATCTTTTGTGTTTCCATATGAATTGTGAAATTTTTCATTCCAGTTTGGTAAAAAAGCCATTGGTAATTTGATAGGGATCACATTGAATCTGTAGATTGCATTTGGTAGTATAGTCATTTTCACAATATTGATTCTTTCCACCCAGAAACATGGAATATCTGTCCATCTGTTTATATCATCTTTGATTTCTTTCATCAGTGTTTTATACTTTTCTGTAAACAGATCTTTTGTTTCCTTCAGTTCAGTTCAGTCGCTCAGTCGTGTCTGACTCATTGTGACCCCATCCTTCCCAAATATTTTAATCTTTTTATTGCAATTGGAATGGTATTGATTCATTAATTTCTCTTTCTGATTTTTCATTGTTAGTATATAGGAGTGGAAGTGATTTCTGAGTATTGACATTGTATCCTGTGACTTTGCTGAATTTGCTGATTAGCTCTAGTAATTTTGGAATAGTATCTTTTGGGTTTTCTATGTATAGTATCACATTATCTGCAAACAGTGAGAGTTTTACTCCTCCTTTTCTGATCTGGATTCCTTTTATTTCTTTTTCTTCTCTAATTGTTGTAGTTAAGACTTCCAAAATTATGTTAAAGAACAGTGGTGAGAGTGGACACCCTTGCTGTTCCTGATTTTAGAGGGAAAGATTTTAATGTTTCACCAATGAGAATAATGTTTGCTGTGGGCTTTTCATATATGGCCTTTACTATGTTGAAGTAGGTTTCTTCTATGCCCATTTTTTGAAGCATTTTTATCATAAATGAATGCTAGATTTTATCAAAGGCTTTTTCTGCATCTATTGAGATGATCATGTGGTTTTTATTTTTCAATCTGTTGATATGGTGTATCAACACCATCCTATGGTTTGCTAGAATTTTGTTGAGGATTTCTGCATCTATGTTCATCAGTGCTATTGGCCTGTAATTTTCTTTTTTTGTGTTTTTTATTTTTTTTTCTTGGCTTTGGTATCAGGGTGATTGTAGCCTTATAGAATGAATTTGGAAGTTTTCTTCCCTCTGCAACGTTTTCAAAGAGTTTCAGAAAAATAGGCATTAGCTTTTCTCTGAATGATAGAAATCCCCTGTGAAGCCATCTGGCCCTGGGCTTGTTTTGGGGGGGATTTTTGATCACCATTTCAATTTCAGTGTTTGTAATTGGGTTGTTCATAATTTCTATTTCTTCCTGGCTTAGTCTTGGGAGGCTGATCTTTTCTAAGTATCTGTCCATTTCCTCTAGGTTGTCCATTTTATTAGCATCTAGTTGCTCATAATATGGAGAAGGCAATGGCACCCCACTCCAGTACTCTTGCCTGGAAAATCCCATGGACGGAGGAGCCTGGGAGGCTGCAGTCCATGGGGTTGCTAAGAGTCAGACATGACTGAGTGACTTCACTTTCACTTTTCACTTTCCTGAATTGGAGAAGGAAATGGCAACCTACTCCAGTGTTCTTGCCTGGAGAATCCCAGGGATGGGGGAGCCTGGTGGGCTGCCATCTCTGGGGTCACACAGAGTCAGATGCTTAGTGACTTAGTAGCAGCAGCTCATAATATTCTCTTATGATCCTTTGTATTTCTGTTGTCTGTTGTAACCTCTCCTTATTAATTTCTAATTTTATTGGTTTGATTTTTCTCCCTTTTTTTCTTGATGAGTCTAGCTAGTGGTTTGTCAATTTTGTTTTCTCAAAGAACCAGCTTTTAGTTTTATTAATCTTTACTATTGTTTCCTTTATTTCTTTTTCATTTGTTTCTGCTCTGATTTTTATGATCTCCTTTCTTCTGCTGACTTTGGGTGGTTTTTGTTCTTCTTTTTCCAGATGTTTCAGATGTAGAGTTAGGCTGTCTATTTGTTGCTTTTCTTTCTTCTTGACTTATGGTTGTATTGCTATAAACCTCCCTCTTGGAACTGCTTTTGCTAAGTCCCATAGGTTTGGGGTCATCGTGTTTTCATTGTCATCTGTTTCTAGGAATCTTTTGATTTCTTTTTTTATTTCTTCAGTAACCTTTTTGTTATTTAGTACTGTATTGTTTAATCTCTATGAGTTTCTGATTTTTGCTGTTTTTTCCTGTAGTTGATATCTAGTCTCATAGCATTATAGTCAGAAGATTCTTGATACAATTTCAATTTTCTTAAATTTACTGAGGCTTGATTTGTGGTCCAAGATGTGGTCTATTCTCAAGAATGTTCCATGTGCACTTGAGAAGAAAGTGTATTCTTCTGTATTTGGATGGAAAGTTCCAAAGATATCAATTAGGTCCATTTGGTCTAATGTTTCATTTAAGATTGGTGTTTCCTTATTGATTCTCAGTTTTGATGATCTGTCCACTGATGATAGTGGGGTGTTAAAGTCCCCTACTATTATTGTGTTGCTGTTGATTTCTCCTCCTATGTCTATTAGTTTGCCTTATGTATTGAGGTTCTTCTATGTTGGGTGCACAGATATTTACAATTGCTATGTCTTCTTCTTGGATTGATCCCTAGATCATTATATAGTGCCCTTCTTCTCTTATGGTATTCTTTATTTTAAAGTCTATTTTGTCTGAAATGAGGATTGCCACTCCAGCTTTCTTTTGGTTTCTATTCACATGGAATATCTTATTCCAGCCTTTTACTTTTAGTCTGTATGTGTCTCTAGGTCTGAAATGTGTCTCCTGTAGGCAGCATATATATATGTCTTGTTTTTATATCCATTCAGTCAGTCTGTATCTTTTGGTTGGTGCATTTAATCCATTTACATTTAAGGTAATTATTGATACATATGTTCCTATTGGCATTTTCTTTATTATTTTGGGTTTGTTTTTGTAAGTCTTTCCTTTCTCTTGTGTTTACTGGCTATGTAAGTCCCTTTAGTATATGTTGCAAGGATGGTTTGTTGGTGCTGAATTCTCTTAATTTCTCCTTGTCTGTAAAGCTTTTGATTTCTCCATCAATTTTGAATGAGATCTTTGGTGGGTAGAGTAATTGTGGTTGTAGGATTTTCTCTTTCAGTAATTTAAGTATATCCTGCCATTCCCTTCTGGCCTGTAGAGTTTCTGCTGAAAGATCTGCTGTTAATCATATGGGTTTTCTCTTGTACATTACTTGTTGCTTTTCCCTTGCTGCTTTTAATATTTTTCCATTGTGCTTAACCTTTGTCTTGATGTGTTTTTCCTTGGGTTCATCCTGTAGGAGAATTTCTGTGCTTCTTGGACTTGATTGACTATTTCCCATGTTGGGAAAGTTTTCAACTGTAATTTCTTCAAAAATTTCCTCAGTGCCTGTCTTTTTTTCTTCTTCCTCTGGGACCCCTATAATTCAAATATTGGTGTGTTTAATATTGTCCCAAAGGTCTGTGAGGCTTTCCTCAATTCTCTTCATTCCTTTCCCTTTATTCTTCTCTTCAGCAGTTATTTCCACCACTCTATCCTCCTGCTTACTTATCCATTCCTCTGCCTGTTATTCTGCTATTGGTTCCTTCGAGTGAGCAACTTCACTTACTTGCTCACTTAGTGTATTTTTAATTTTAGTAATTGTGTTATTCATCTCTGTTTGCTTATTCTTTATTTCTTGTATGTCCTTGGTCATTGTATTAACTGTGTTAAATGCTTCTTGCATTTTCTCCATTCTATTTTCAAGTCTTGGAAGCATCTTTACTATCATAATTTTGAATTCTCTTTCAGGGAGCTTACCTATTTCCTCTTTATTTATTTAGTCTTTTGAGTTTCTACCTTGCTCTTTCATTTGTGTTGTATTTCTCTGTCTTTCCATCATCATCTTTTTTTTTTTTTTTCTAACTTGGTCCATTTGAGGTCTCCTTTTCCCAGGCTTTAGGGTTGTATTACTTCTTCTTTTGATTTTTGCCCTTGGAGGGAAATGTTAATTGGGTGGTTTGTGTTGATTTCTTGTTGGGGTGACTTGTGCCTGTGTTCTAGTGGGAGGAGATAAAGTAGGTAATCACAGAAATACTGGGACATATACATACACACTTCCACATGTACAGTTATAACCAAAGCATTCTAAAGAAAAAAAGTACAGGAGATTGACTTGGTGAGCCAGGGAAACCAGAGGTGATATCAACCAACTGAAAGAAAAGTTAACTAATTCTCAGTCTGATAATCTGAGCACAAGCAGAAGGCCAGTTGGGGAATTTAGCATAGAGAGCTCAACAATTTAACATGGTGAAAGCAGAGTGAGGGAAAAAAGGGAGAATAAAAAAAGAGAGGAAAAAAGAAATAGGAGAAGGGCGAGAAAAAAGAAAAGGATGGTATGGAGAAGACTAAAATATAAAAAGAGAAAGAGAGAAAAGAAAAAATAGGAAAGCAAGGATGAATAGATATGTGTGGAAAAGATATATATAGATAGATATATATATAGATATAGATATAGATAGATATATATATTGATATATATATATAGATATAGATAGATATATATATCGATATATATAGATATATATATAGATATATAGAGATATATAGAGAGATATATAGATATTCAGGGATAGCCTCAGCCTGTAAAGAACAGTAGGAAAAGCAGTTGAATATATCCAAAACAAAATCCAAAAAACTCATCAAGAGAAAAGAAAAGAAAAAAAAAAGTTGAGGAGGAAAAAAGAAAAAAAAAACCTAAAATGAATTTTTTTTTGCTTTTTTTTTTTTTTTGACAAAAACATAAAGAGGAAAACTCCACAGCACTGCAGAAGGCTAATATGGAGGTGGAAGTACGTAGGGAGAATAAACCATGTGATTTATAAGAAAACAAAGGAAACAAAATCTTTAAATTATTTTTTTTTAACAAGGAAAACTCCACAGCATCGCAAAAAGCTAATGTTATAGTGGAAATATGTTGGGGAATAAACAGTGTGATTTATAAGAAGAACAAATCTTAAAATGTGTGTGTGTGTGTATGTGTGTGTTTTAATAACAAGATAAAAAAGAGGAAAACACAGCACCGGTAAATGCTAGTGTGAAGGTGGAGCTATATTGGGGGAATAAATGATGTGATTTATAAGAGAAAAAAAAGAAAAAGGAAAAAAGGAAAAAGGAAAAAAAATTAAAAAGGGTTTTCAAGCTCGTAGTTCTCGGCTGTGGAGTCTGCCTCTGTGGATGGGGTTGGGTTAGTGTCCTGTGATGTTTTCCTGGTTGGTGAAGCTTGTGCCTGTGTTCTGGTTGATGGAGCTGGATCTTGTCTTTCTCAAGGGCAGTGCCGTTTTGCAGTAGTAGGTTTTGGAGTGTCTGTGGGTTAAGTATGCCTTTGGGCAGTCCTAGCTTTCGCAGTGTTCAGTTCAGTTCAGTTCAGTCACTCAGTCGTGTCCGACTCTTTGCGACCCCATGAATCGCAGCACGCCAGGCCTCCCTGTTCATCACCATCCCTCGGAGTTCACTCAGACTCACATCCATCGAGTCCGTGATGCCATCCAGCCATCTCATCCTCGGTCGTCCCCTTCTCCTCCTGCCCCCAAT
Organism: Cephalophus harveyi; assembly: GCA_006410635.1. Classification (NCBI taxonomy): domain Eukaryota; kingdom Metazoa; phylum Chordata; class Mammalia; order Artiodactyla; family Bovidae; genus Cephalophus; species Cephalophus harveyi. The sequence goes on along the minus strand of SJYT01034693.1, from coordinate 47,813 downwards.
CCCTCCCAGCATCAGAGTCTTTTCCAATGAGTCAACTCTTCGCATGAGGTGGCCAAAGTACTGGAGTTTCAGCTTTAGCATCATTCCTTCCAAAGAAATCCCAGGGTTGATTTCCTTCAGAATGGATTGGTCAGATCTCCTTGCAGTCCAAGGGACTCTCAAGAGTCTTCTCCAACATCACAGTTCAAAAGCATCAATTCTTCAGCGCTCAGCCTTCTTCACAGTCCAACTCTCACATCCATACATGACCACAGGAAAAACCATAGCCTTGACTAGAAGGACCTTAGTTGGCAAAGTAATGTCTCTGCTTTTGAATATGCTATCTAGGTTGGTCATAACTTTTCTTCCAAGGGGTAAGCATCTTTTTAATATCATGGCTGCAATCACCATCTGCAGTGTTAGGCGCAGTGTTAGGCGCGTCTGTTTTCATAGCTGCTTCAAAGTGTCTCTCAGCATATATGCAGTGCAGCCAGTCCACTGCTTGTCCCTGGGATCATTGCTGGTGATTCAGTTCCTCTGTCCCACCCTGCGCTGCTGGCAGAAACTTCCTAGGTAGGTACTTGTGTGGATCCTTCTGGGTCGCCGCGACTTGTGTGGGACTCCTTCAGCCCCCTAAGCTCACCCTCTGTGTCGCAGGGCTCTGTGCACTTGACTCTCAGTTCCCGAGGCCCACCCTCTGCGTCGTGAGGTTTATGTGCACTTGTTTCGTCTCAGTGCCTGCACTCTTTGTCATGGGGCATATTTGTTCTTCCAGCTGTGCCGGGAGGGTTGTGTGCGCTGCCCAAGTTTGTATGCCTTCCCACTATGGGCACCCTAGTCCCGCCCTTTGCGCAGGCTGTGTTTGTCTGCTTGGTACCTGAGCCTGCCTTCTGCGCTACTTGCTAGCTAGGTTTATGTGCCCCGTCACACTAGCTACCTGGGACTGTCCTCTATGGTGCAAGGGTTGTGTGCGCTGGCTGGGTTTGTATGCCGCACCACTCTCTGTTCTCAAGCCTGCTGTGTGTTTGGGGCCACAGTCCATGAGCTGTTAACGAGCTGAGAAGTACAGCTTTCTCTGTTTACTGCCCTCCAAGTCCCTAATTTGGAGACGGCAATGGCACCCCACTCCAGTACTCTTGCCTGGAAAATCCCATTGACACAGGAGCCTGGTAGGCTGTAGTCCATGGGGTGGCGAAGAGTCAGACATGACTGAGCGTCTTCACTTTCTCTTTTCCCTTTCATGCATTGGAGAAGGAAACGGCAACCCACTCCAGTGTTCTCGCCTGGAGAATCCCAGGGACGGGGGAGCCTGGTGGGCTGCCGTCTATGGGGTCAAACAGAGTCGGACACGACTAAAGTGACTTAGCAGCAGCAGCAGCAGAAGTCCCTGATTTTCCAAGACTTCCTAGCTCCTCTTTGGGCCTATCTGTGAGGGAGTTTCCCTGTGCATGGGAACTTCTATTTCATGGCTCCTACCCTCCTCTGGGGCACAAGTTCCTGCCGAGAAGTTCTCTGTCTTTTCCCTTTTTGCCTCCCTTCTCTCTACTACCTCATTTCAGGGAACTTAGCCTGTCCCCCTGGAGGCCTGGGGTCTTCTGCTGTCACCCAGAGGTTGCTTTGTAGGAGTTGCTCCATATCTTGATGAGTTTTTTATGTATTTTGGGGGAGACTGGTAATCTCCTCGTCTTACTCCTCGCCATTTTCTCTGTGGTCCCTCCAGGAGTTTTCTCACTTACCAGCGTTTGTCTCAAGAAAACCCTGCCACATGCACAAGGAGACATTAATAAAGTAGTTCACAGACCACTTGTTTTAAACAGCAAAAATTTGGAAAAACTCAAATATCAAAAAATAAATTTTTCTGTATTCATGCCTAGAATAAACTACCATATAGCAGTGAAAATAAACTATGTCTACAAATATCAACATGAATTAATCTCAGAAATAAATTATTAAGTGAAAATAGCAAATCTATCAATATTATTCTCAATACACATGCTGCAAAGGTTAAAAGCATATAACACTTAAAATCTATTTGAAATGAAGTTTGTTCTAAAAGTTTTATTCAAAGCTATTCAAACTGTTTAGCTGTCGATCATTTAGATTAAGGCTATCAAAGTCCTGTGTCTATACTAAATGCCAAGATGACTTCCAATGTCAAGGTGATGCTACCCATGTAGTCCTATGTGGAGATGTTTTCTGAATGATTTTCCTACAGCGTAAGAATAAAAGTACTATCTTGCCTATAACTATGGTTATGTGAATGTGTATTCATTCTTGAGATTAAAAACAGGAAACTCAATGTTAGCTGAGAACTAAAGAATTAAAAGTGACAGGGGCAGTTAGCACTTTGGTGTTGACCAGAGAGATGCTATTTAAATAAAAGGGAAATCAATGTTTTCTATTTATCTGCAGAGTAAAAGTGAGCAAATTACCGTGCGGCATCTGACATCAGGAAACTGGGAAGTGATAAAGATCCTGGCATATGATGAAACTACACAAAAAATGTGAGCGTTTTTGATTCTTTAGTCAAGTTGGAAGTCAGTGTTGTTAAATGCAATCCTATCTGCCAGATTTATTTTTGCTTACCATGGTCCTAATCCAAGTAGCCTGGCCATGTAAAAAGCAATCTTTGAGACTCTCCTTCAGCTTCACCCAAAAAGATGCTTACACAGACACATGCATACACACACACACACACAGAATCACACTCAGAGAGATTGTGAGAGAGCATAGAAAAAAAAGTATGACAACATTTTAAGAAAAGGTATTTCCCAAATGGATCGAAGCCCTGCTGTTGAATAATAGAAAAGCTCTTGCCTATTCTTTGGCAGTTGGAAAATTCAAGTGAAAACTCAATGTTGCAAAAATGATTGGTGCCTGATGTTTGTGTTATTTTTTTTCATGGGCAGTTACTTTCTGAGCACCGAGTCATCTCCCAGAGGGAGGCAGCTGTACAGGTAAGCAGTGTGAGAGGACCTTTCTGCACAGGTTGGTTACTCAGGGGCCATCCACACAGCATAATCATAGGATGGAAAGATCTGAAGTTGCATTTTCGGTATGACGAGGAGAGAGCCAACTCAGTATGATAAAACTTCATCTCTCGACCACTGTGAGCCTAAAGGTTTGCAACTGGAGTGAATACCATCTTATTCCTCCTTTATTCTTCTCTCACTTGTTTTTATCCTTTCAAAATATCTTTTTTTTTTTTTGAGGCTGCATCTCTGAATGACACATATCACTAGCATTTCCTTATTTTCCAAATAGCTTTTTGTTCTGCTATGCCTCATTTAAAGTTTTCAGTATATGAGGCCCTCCCTGATCAAACCATTCAGTCCTAAAGGAAATCAATCTTAAATATTCATTGATTCTGAAGCTGAAGCTCCAATACTTTGGCCACCTGATATGAAAAACTGACTCATTAGAAAAGACCCTGATGCTGGGAAAGATTGAAGTCAGGAGGAGAAGGGGATGACAGAGGATCAGATGGTTGGATGGCATCACTAACTCGATGGACATGAGTTTGAAGAAGCTCTGGGAGTGATGGTGGACAAGGAAGATTGGCATGCTGCAGTCCATGGGATCAAAAAGAGTTGGACAGGACTGAGTGGCTGAACTGAACTGAATTGGTGTCTCAAATGGTAAAGAATCCACCTGCAATGCAGGATACCCAGGTTCGATCCCTGGGTTAGGAAGATCCCCTAGAGAAGGGAATGGCTACCCATTCCATATTCTTGCCTGGAGTATCCCATGGACAGAGGAGCCTGGTGGGCCACAGTCCATGGGGTTGCAAAGAGTCAGAAATGACTGAAGGACTAAGCACACATGCAATACTGTACACATGTGATTTATTACACATTTAATTTATTCCAAATTAAAGCATTGTGGACATTTAGTAGAGTAGATCAAGTGGCAGTTTTTTTCTCCCCACTCTCAGAATGTATAAAATCCATAGATTGTTATTTAAGCCAGGCATGGCCCTTGCTTACTAAAATAGAGCTGTGGATGGGGACTATTTTCATCTCTCCAATTTTCCCAGATGGAAAGCTATATTCATAAAAGGGTTTAAGGTCATACCTATTTAGTATTAAAAATGCCTCCTCACTCAGAAAGCTTTCACCAGGGCTTCCCAAGAATGGCTTTCATTTTTGTCTGGCAAGCAACTTATTAATTCTAGACATCATATATCCTTTCTAATTTCTGTTTCACAGATCCATTTTTAAAGTGTCAAAACTGCCATGGCATATTCTCAGTGGAAATTCATCATGTTTGAAGGAGTGTCACCAGTGATTCTTACCAAGTAGCCTAGACTTTCCTTTGAGAGCAAAAATGGATGTTTCAAGTACCCTTACTCACTCTAATTCACCCACACACTCTTATTTATGCATACATCACTGTCATCTTAAGTGAGCCTCTCCTCGTTTTAATCATATATCACAGTATGTCATTTTTACATTCTTTGTTTTTTTCTCTTAGACTCTGGAACACATGTTCTCAATTTTCATGACTTCCAAAGGAAGAACAGCTATTTATTTAAAGAGACTGATCCTAATTTTAGCTTAGACATCTTGATTAAAGTATTGGTCACTTTCTAGTTTTGGTTACCTAAAACTTATCTTTCTTAAAACTTATATTGTGGTTAATATTGGCAGTCAAGAACAATCCTTTAGAGAGCTAGAAATACTTGACTGATATTTTATTTCTCTCATTTTGTAAAACTCTTAAAGAAAAATGAGTGTCAGAAAATTGCATTTGGCTAAGTTCAGCTAATGGAGCTGCTTCATCCTCTCCTCCTTTTATTAGCCTAAAAATGTGATTTGAGTAACAATGAGTTCTTAGATTTGTGTGCTTGTCCTGTGGGCTTCTCAGACAGTAAAGAATCTACCTTCAATGCAGGAGATTTGGGATGGATTCCTGGGTCCAGAAGATCCCCTTTGAAAGAAATGGCAACCTCCTCCAGTATTCCTACCTGGAGAATTCCATGGACAGGGAAGCCTAGCAGGCTACAATCCATGGGGTCGCAAAGAGTCAAACATGACTGAACGAGTAACACACTTGTGGGTTTCCGAGGTGGCACTAGTGGTACAGAACCTGCCTGCCAACGTAGGACATGTAAGAGACACGGATTTGATCCCTGCGTCAGGAAGATCCCCCAGAGGAGGGCATGGCAACCTACTGCAGTATTCTTGCCTGGAGAATCCCCATGGACAGAGAGCCTGGAGGGCTATAGTCTACGGGGTCACAAAAAGCTGCACACGACTGAAACAAATGAGAACACACACACGTCTCTAGTGACTGAGGCAAAGCAATGCAGCAGTCAATATATCTATGACCTGCACTACTGTAGAAGACTGGGTTATAACAAAAATATACAACCAACAAATTTTTCTTTAAATGGCTCATCAAGTGCCAGTTGACTTGACTAAGATAATGTTAGTGTTTAACCCAAAAAATTTAATCATTGTCTTGTCCAGGTTCATAAAAATATTAATTGGTTGATTTAATCTATGGGATTAACAGAATCAGAATTGCTACCATATTCAGTGTCATAATTTTGTCTCAAAGTATGCTTTTCTTTATTTTTAGTAATTTCACAATCTAAATAATGAGAAAATACCAATATAAATTTTTAGGGAACTTGGATCCAAAAAAATCATATGACAGAGTAGAGAGAGAAAAGTTAAGTTCTGTGTGTGACTGCCACACATTCATAGTGTCTCTGTGGCAATAGTTCTGCAATATTGTGACTGAAATTAACCATATACCTGAAAACTGGCTAAAATGGTGAATGTTGTTTTACCACAGTTTAAAAGAAAAAAAAAAGGCTATAATTTATCATAAGGATAAAACTAGCTAATGTGTTTAAGTGCCTATTATATTGATCACTTTGGGTGTAAAGGAAAATTTGAGTTTATAATGAACCCAAAATGTTTCAAGTGTGAAGTTGTGACTTTGTTAAGTATAGTATACTATGTGTTTTATTCTAAAATCAAACTGAGAATATTTTGTCCAGCCAATTTTTAAAAAAATGTATCATTAGCAGTGTTTCTGTCTAGCAGCACAGATAATTTATGATTATTCATAACTTATTAGTTATTTCAACTAATATTATTGCTAGTGACTATTTATGCTCGTCTGTGTGGGTAATTTCTTTTTAGACTTTACAAAGAAATATCTGTAAAAATATAACTAAGAATAAGTTATATTGAGTCCTGGGAAAGTCAGTTTCTTTAAAGCATATATAACTATATACATGTTACATATGTATAGTTGTTCATAATTTTAATTTTTTTACTGAGAAGAAAAATGTGTATATCTTAACATTAGTAATGGAAATTGACTTTGCATTTTTATGATAAGTAATAATTTATGAGGAACTTCAATGTAAGTAACACTGTAACTTCTTTATGTTAATATTAAAATAATGATACCACACATTTAAGTACCTGGAATAGTAGTATTTCTCACTTTCTTTTTCTTTCCTCAGTGCTTCTACTGAAGGCTTATTGAATCGTCAATGCATTTCATGTAATTTTATGAAAGAACAATGCACATATTTTGATGCCAGTTTTAGTCCCATGAATCAACATTTCTTATTACTCTGTAAAGGTAATAGTTGATTTCTGTTAAAATTTATTTTATCAATTTTGTTTGATCAGTATCTATTACTATCAGTAGTAATGATTACCCTCAATCTATGATTTTATATTCCTTGTTTACACAAGTTTTTGTTAAAAAGTAATAAATAAGGGTTTTTTTGTGATAGGGTAAATTTTATCCATTACTTTATTTAAAAGACAGAAATTGGAAGTAAGTCAGTATATAAACAGGTACATGATCAATAAGTGCTATTTTATATGAATCTTTTTAAAAAATGATAAACATTTACATTAGCAAAGTCATCCTAGAATAATAAACTAATTTACCTAGACTTTAGGAAAAGCAATACTTTCCTTGCTGAAATAATGGCTTTGTTGTTAAGAAATTTAGGATCTACAAAAATTTAATTATTTGGGTCTAGTCTCCTTAAATTTTGAGAAAGTGTGCTCACCCCAGTTATTTCTTCTATATGATAATAGTATGCTAAGTCTTACCTAGTGGTAAGTATGTCTAGGTTATACTAGTAGGAATCATTGTGCCTTTAACAGGATACTCTGATGAAATCAGAGATATCCTCTTATAATGCAATGGATTGAATGTTACAGCTTTAGCTGGTATCTTGTGCAGTCCTGTTTTAAGATACCATGAGGAATAGACCAATACTTGCTCTTTTTCATTATTTTTTTCTCTTGACACCTTAAATAATCAAAAAAGAGATGTACTTGTTTGATGACACCAGAGAAAACCCACTGGCCTCCAAATAGAGTTCATTAGAGAAGTGAAGTTTCAAGATAACATCTTATAGTTACACCTGAATTGTCCAGTGTATTTGAAATAACTATTCCAGTTAATATATTTTTAAATTAATATAAGATTAGCTCCAAAATTTAATTTGTCTTGTGGATGAAATATTTCTAATATGCATGCATTCTTTCTTTCTTGGCTGAGTCGTAAATAGAATTTAATCTTGCATGAGAGGGTAAAGGGTCACAGGTTTGGGAATCAACTGACAAATCAGTGACTATTCTATTAAAGACTAGAGAAAAAGACAGTAGGGTGCATTAGATTGGCTAAAACCATAGAAATATTGAAGTATATGGCATTTTAGAGAAGGGAGGATCTTAGCAATAATCTTGTAAATAGTTTCTCTCCCCATATGTTTTTACTTTTCTGAATAAAATATGCATAGAAAGGAATGAAATCTAATAATCTGATTTCTATTTCATTATGTTTTAACTATGAAATGCTTACATGTGGAAAAAAAAAGAATTCTGTCATCTAACCTTCTAATAGTTATTATTTAGATGTCTTTAAAATGTTTCTACATATATTTCTAAAATCCAGGTCCAGGGGTTCCAGTGGTCAGCCTACATAGCACAGACAACCCAGCAAGTAAGTACATGAACACTATGCAGAATAGTCATGGTTGGCATCAGTCTTTGATATGATCTTATTTATTCTGAGTTTTGTACTCTATAGAACCTTCTTCAAAGGAGCCCTCAGACTGGGGAAAGAGGCATAGGTACCATCAATATGACCTTGTGTGTGTAAGAGAAATAGTAAAGCAAATGGGTCGGGCTGCCTTATAATTGAAGTTGGATCTTATCAATGTATGCCCAAAATGGGGTATTTCCTGTATCTAAATTGACTGAGGAGTGATTGATGAAGTTCATTTAGGTGTGTTTAGTCTATTGGCCCATTAGGGCTCTGGTTTATTCTTTCTTGAACCTCATGTAGATTATTTCTCCAGATCAACACACTTATTTTAGAAAAAAATATGAAAAATATACTGTTTCATATATTTTATATCTTATTTATTTTAGTTATCCATGACTAGTTTTACATATTCATTTATGCTTTTATATATTTTTTAAATTGTCCATTATCTATTGAGTGAAGACTATATTAGGATATATGGCAGAAACTGGGTGTTCATTGCTAGTAAGATGTGGTCAATGTGTTTAAGAACTTTAACAGTAAAGAGTATAAGCACAAACATGATTGAGCTGATCTTAAAAATGAATAGCCAAATTATTTCCTGACTCTCTTTTTCCTTATTTTCATCTATCCTTCTTTTCCTTCTTTCATTTAAAATTTTTATTTAATCAATACCCTCATGCTGTAATGATTTATCATAGACTACTATAATCTACTGTGAAAGTTAAAGTCTCTCAGTCATGTCCGATTCTTTGCAACCCCATGGGCTATACAGTCCATGGAATTCTTCAGGCCAGAATACTGGAGTGGGTAGCCTTTTCCTTCTCCAGGAGATCTTCCCAACCCAGGGATCAAACCCAGGTCTCCCACATTGCAGGCGAATTCTTTACCAGCTAAGCCACAAGGGAAGCCCAAGAATACTGGAATGGGTAGCCTACCCCTTCTTCAGTGGATCTTCCCAACCCAGGAATTGAACCTAGGTCTCCTGTGTTGCAGGTGGATTCTTTACCAACTGAGCTATTGATTATAGGGAAGCCCATAATCTATTGCAATTGAGGCTTATATTTATTAACACATTTACTCTTCAGAACACCCCTGATATTAATTGTATCACCCACTTTTATAGATGAGGAACTTGAGCCCCAAAAAGGTTTAAAAACTTGGAGAGAGTCACTCTAATATAATAGATAGCACAGGTGGGAATCAAATAAGACATTCTGACTCCAGAATAAGGTTTAGGATCACCACTGTAAAGCTTATTACATTGTTTTTGTCTCTCTCATGATATCAGTTCAACTCAGTTTAGTCACTCAGTCGTATCTGACTCTTTGTGACCCCATGAATCGCAGCACGCCAGGCCTCCCTGTTCATCACCAACTCCTGGAGTTCACTCAGACTCACGTCCATCGAGTCAGTGAAGCCATCCAGCCATCTCATTCTCTGTCGTCCCCTTCTCCTCCTGCCCCCAATCCCTCCCAGCATCAGAGTCTTTTCCAATGAGTCAACTCTTTGCATGAGGTGGCCAAAGTATTGGAGTTTCAGCTTTAGCATCAGTTCTTAAGTAGGAGTTTTACTTAAATGCTTTGACTTAAAGGAGAGATGGTATAAAAATGTAATGCTGAAGGACAAATACAATTTTTAGAGGACAGAGGAAGACCATTTACACTTTTCAAATACCACCAAATGGAGACATCCAGCCTCATAGAAAAAGACAAAACTTCTAAATAGTGAATGGAGTTTTGTGTGATTTTGGAAATCATTTAGCACGTCTTTTGGTTTCTACTTATCACTGTAAATCCTAAAAAGATTATGGTAAGCATATTGAATCTGTTGAATATTAACACTGAGAGCAACAATAATGATAAGGGCAGTATATTTGATAAAATGGAAAGAAGATTGAATTTCACAGATATAAAAATTAGTGTATAGAGTGAGTCTGTCATGTATCTTTTATGAGTATAATCTCATAGAATCTATTTCCTTGTAAAAAAAATTAGCAAATGAATTTTCTGTGAGGATGAGCTATATCTGCAACATAAGAATTACATGATAAATAACTATTTGTGTTACATTGCATCTTCTGCCAAAATGATAACTTTTAAAAAATTTCCAACCTGGATTTAATTAATTGTATTCTATTGTTAAAAGTGGATGTTGTTGTTTAGTAACTTTTGTTACAAATTGTG
>SJYT01034693.1:0-37493 GCA_006410635.1 Cephalophus harveyi | reverse complement strand
GGCACACTTTTGTCTAAGGCAAATCTTTCATATTTTCTCATTTAAAAGTAAATTCTGTTAGTCTCAAGATAAAATAAATGGACTGTATACAGTGATCAGGTGTTTAATTTTATTTTTGAAAGGCAACTATTTATTTATATAAAATTTAAATTTGATTGTAATTAAGTCTTTGGGTTAATGGATCTTCAGGATAATCTTTATTAAACTAAGTGAGAAGTATTAGTCTCTCAGTTAAGTCTGACTCTTTACAACCCCATGGACTGTAACTCACCAGGCTCCTCTGTCCATTCTCCAGGCAAGAATACTGAAGCAGGTAGCCAGCCATTCCCTTCTCCAAGGGATCTTCCCAACCCAGGGATGGAACGTAGGTCTCCTGTATTGCAGGCAGATTCTTTACCATCTGAGTCACCAGGGAAGCCCTTGCTAAATGAATGAATTAGTCATAACTCATTTGGGGGCCACATGAAGTAGAATAAAGCATGAAAAGTATATTGAAAAAATGAAAATATGAAACAAATGTGAAAAACCTTTAGACTCACCAGTTATCCAAAAATGCAAAGTAAAACACTACCAAATATTTTCTCCTAATGAATACATAATATCAAAAAATTTACATTGTTAATGAGGCTCTTATAACTTGCTGGTAGACATATAAATTACAGTAAATCTTTGGGAAAAAAATAGCCATAAGCATTAAATCTTTTGTATCTATTTACCCTATATTTTTCTTTTTTATTGGTTTATACTGAAGAGATAATTCTAAATAGAGAAAATTGTAGATATACTACTAATAATAGTGACAAAAAAACCACAAATAATGAAAGGTGGGATTTGTAAATAAACTTTAATGGAGTATTAATTTGTGCTCTGAATATCTTTCATTAGTCTTTTCAGAGCCACTCTTAACTGTTTTTTCTCTCCCATGGTCTCTACCCAAGAAGGATTTTGTTTTGATGACTTAAGTTCTGCGGCTATTTACTGCCAATTGGATTCAGCTAACACAAATCCTATAGGTGACTGAAGAGAGGCAGAAAAGTGCCTTTAGAGTCTGTATTTCTCCAGCATTATCCCTGTGGAGTCACCCAGGCTGCTGTGACTCTTGGGTGAAAGTCACTGTGGGTCTTTCAAGCAACCATCTCCAAGTAACTGCTCTCTCTCTATGACCTACACACCAAACCACTGACATGAGCCCTGGGTTGTGATACTATCCCTTATGGTCCCTGTGCCATTTGCCTATATTTGTAAATGGTCCTTTATTAAAATTTCATCAAATTGTTCTAATAAAGTTGCCACTAGTTCCCCACTAGGATTAAAAATAAAAATATGTTTTTAAAAGTCAATTATTCAAAACTGTTTAAGTTATATTTCTAAATGATTGTGCAACTCAAATATTTATGCCACTTTAAAAAAAGCACTTAAAAATGTATATAAAAATTCTGGAAGACAACATTTGCTAGCAGTAAAAAGTCTTGCATTTATGTGGCAGCCTTTCAGGTGATTTTTTTGTTCTCTTTTCTTGAGTACTTTCCTAATTTTCTACAATGAATATATATTACCTTTAAAATGAAAAAGAAACCCTTCTTTAAAATGTTCAGTGACTTGGAAAATGTATAAATATGCAACATTTTACTTAGTATTTCAAAAGTCCTTTGTCTTATATTTCTATGATTCTTTTCCTCTTTTATATTTTCATTTTCCCCTTAATTATTCATTTACACTTTATTTCTTTTACTTTAATTTACTTTTAGTCTCTTTCCTTTCTTCTTTTCTCTGCATTGTATATCTTTCTTCTCATCCGTCCTTATACTTCCTTTCTGCTTTCTTATCTCTCCCTCTTTTCCTTCTTTCCAATTTTCTGTTCTCACTTTATCCTCTTTTCTTCCTCAATCCCACAATTATATCATGTCTTAATATTGTCTTCTCTTTATAAAGTTTCACAAAACTTTGTATGAAATATGTTTTCATAATATATCATGAAAAAATTTTTTGCTTTTGAAAATGACTTTATTATAAATAAACTATTTTTCACTTTAAAAATCTTTATCCAATAAGATGACCTCTAGTTAAAGGTATAAAGGAAAAATTTAGCAGTCTCTAAAAATTGCTACCTATGTAGTTAACAAATATCAGATGATTTCTTTTGAATCCAAAATGAACGCTTTTTTCTATGATTAGGTTTATTAAGTGCATTTTTATGACAGGTCTTAAACATTATAAGTACTGAATCCTTAACGAAAGTATATAAAGTTGAAATGTTCACATTTTAAATTTTATAATTGAGTGGGATAGATTCCTTGAAAATATACTATTATTTAATAATCAGAAATTTCTTACATTAAGTCAGTAGAAGAAATCTCTGGAATCACCTAATTTCCCAAATTTGTATTATAGAAAATGATACTTATTTATAGGAAACGTGGTTTGGTGTGTCTGAAATTCACACAGAATTCTCAGTCCAAAGCAAGAATCAGAAAATGTAATGCTTGTAATATAATATAATAATTTCTTTGGTAGAAGTGGGTACTTTTCAAAAAAAATGGGGGGAAATCTGTGGAAAGCATTTCTGGAAGAAAGAATGTGAATGCACAATCATGACACGTGAAATACTTACACTTGCAAGATAAAAGTTGTTCAATGTGGCTGGAACAAAACATTTAAGATAAAAACAAAAGATATAGGCTACAGGGCTGGCTGGAGCCAGATCATGAAAGACTTATGTTTCTTTCTAAGGAAATTGTATTTAACAATAAAGTATCAATGATAAGCCATTGGCAATCAAAAATAAATATTCTTACCTGGCCACAGAGTACATGGAAGTAAACATGGCCTCTTAGCCAAAAGAAAGAAAGGAAAATAAGCTAAAATAATTTTTTTTTAAAGCTGTGTAAAATACATGAAATAACACTTTTCAAACGTGGGACAGTAGTCATGATAGGGTCCTGATTCCTGAATGAAATGAAACAAGTAAGATTAATGTGGCAATTGCCCTGGTTTTCTGGCCAGAATTATTTTCTGAAATCTAGTGTATTGAGGAAGAATGAAATAAGTGTGTAAGAGTACCTCAGAAACACAATGGAGACAGAAATTCAACTCTGAAGGGTTGAAGCTTTTGGAATGTTGGGAGGGTAGATAACACTGGAAGAGAATCCCTGGAGACAGAGAAAGAACACCAGGAATCTGCATAGCGCTGTGGGGGATCATCTGTTGCTGAAAATGCCTAGCTGAGTATGCATAGGAAGATACTCTGAGCTTGGGGAAAGCCAGAACTCACACGGTGCTGCTGCTGCTGCTGCTGCTGCTAAGTCGCTTCAGTCGTGTCCGACTCTGTGCGACCCCATAGACAGGAGCCCAACAGGCTCCCCTGTCCCTGGGATTCTCCAGGCAAGAACACTGGAGTGGGTTGCCATTTCCTTCTCCATTGTGTGAAAGCGAAAAGTGAAGTGAAGTCGCTCAGTCGCATCCGACTTCCAGCGACCCCATGGACTGCAGCCTACCAGGCTCCTCCATCCATGGGATTTTCTAGGCAAGAGTACTGGAGTGGCTTGCTATTGCCTTCTCCGACACGGTGCTGGGATATATTAAAGTTCCAACTAATCAGAACACTGGACTGTTTAGAAGAGATCCCAGAAGAGTCATGCCTTTTGTAGAATATCTTAACAAGTCCTAGAACAAGGGTCATTCAAACTCACACTAAATAAAATGTTTTTAAAAGCTTTTAAATAATTAAGCTGACCTCCAAGTAGCTTAAACATCTGCTATAACAAAGACTAACAATTTATTAAAGAACAGAACAATGTTTAGAACTCAACAATATAAATATCATAATGGTTAGAATCCAATAAAACATTACTGGTTATGTAAAGAAGCTAATAAATAGAACTAGCTAGAAAAAGAAAGTCAGTGAATTGAGACAGATTCAGATATGATGAAAATTATGGAATCCCCTGGTGAGTACAATAAATGGGCAATTATAAAAATATTGAATGATATTAAGAAAAAATGAATGTAGTGATTTTCATGATCTGAGCCACAGTCCGCTCCCAGTCTTGTTTTTGCTGACTGTATAGAGCTTCTCCATCTTTGGCTGCAAAGGATATAATCAGTCTGATTTTGATGTTGACCATCTGGTGATGTCCATGTGTAGAGTCTTCTCTTGCGTTGTTGGAAGAGGGTGTTTGCTGTGACCAGTGCATTCTCTTGGCAGAACTCTGTTAGCCTTTGCCCTGCTTCATTTTGTACTCCAAGGCCAAATTTGCCTGTTACTCCAGGTGTTTCTTGAGTTCCTACTTTTGCATTCCAGAATGTTTGTTACCATTTCCATTTGTCTTGAGATATTTTTTAATTTTCTTGCATGGGTGGAGTGCCTTTTTCCATCCCCTCACTTTTAGTCTGTGTGTATCCTTACATTTAAAGTGAGCGTCTTGTCAGCAGCACAAAGATGGATTTTTGTATTTTATCCAGCCAGCCACCTGTCTTTTGATTGGAGCATTTAGCCCATTTATACTATATAGTAAGTGTTGATAGGTATATGCTTATTGCTATTTTATTATCCTTGGGTGTTTCTGTAGTTTTTTCTTTGTCCCTTCTTTTCTTGCTCTCTCTTTTGTGGCTTGAAAACTTTATTGATATTCTTATATTTCTTTCTCATTATCTTCTGTATATCTACTATAAGTTTTGCTTTATGATTACCAACAGGCTTCCCTATAATAACCTATATATGTGTGTGTGTGTGTGTATGTGCGTGTGTATATATATATATATGTATGTCTGTTTTTTGGTTGATAACAACTTAAGTTTGCACTCTTAAAAGCCCACATTTTTACTCTTCTCCTCCCATGTTTTATGTTCTGATTCACATTTTACATCATTTTTTAAAAAATTTATTTTCAGTAAATTAAATTCACTCATAAAAACATTCTAGAAATGCACAATTTTTCATTTTTAACCAAGTATACAAACCTAAAAACAGAATATTTGACATTTACAATTCAAAATCAAATAAGCATAATATTAAATATTTATAAAAATGTATCTTTTAAAAATATTTATAAAATTACATGCAATTTTGTAGAATGGTCATAAAAGAATGACTCAAAAATGGGAGAATTTTCCTTCATTCCTAAAGAGAAAATATGTCCAATAGAAGCTGTGAAGATTCTTGAGTACACAAGTTCTTCAGTTTCTGTACCAAAGCCTGTCTTTGTGTACTTGAGAACCTTCTGAGGGGCTCCTTGCAATACTGGGATGGACTGGCCAGCACGCTCTTCCCTCCAATAACTGTGTAGTAACATTGACCTTTGGCCTCAACTAGCACAGTATGTAGTCTGTGAGTGTTGATTAAAGGTACATCTTTTTATCTGGTGTATCCCTTAACTAATTATTGTTGTTATAGTTATTTTTACGAGTTTTGCCTTTAGCTTCATAGGTGATTCTCTCGCTACATTTACTGTATATTTACTTTTAGAAGTGAGATTTATACTTCCATATGTCTTCTTGTTACTAATTAGTGCCTTTACTTTTTCCTTTAAAGAATTCCCTTTAACATTTCTTGCAAGGGCATTCTAGTGGTGATGACCCTTAACTTTTGCTTGTCAAGAAAACTCTCTCACTTTCAATTCGAAATAATAACTTTGCTAGATAGAGTATTCTTGGTTTGGGAGTTTTTTTCTTTTCAGCACTTTGAGTCAGTTCAGTTCAGTTCAGTTGCTCAGTCGTGTCTGACTCTTTGCAGCCCCATGAACTGCTGCATACCAGGCCTCCCTGTCCAACCCCAACTCCTGGAGCTTGCTCAAACTCATGTCCACTGAGTCGGTGATACCACCCAACCACGTCATTCTTTGTTATCCCCTTCTCTCCCTGCCCTCAATCTTTCCCAGCATCAGGGTCATTTCTGAGGAGTCTTTGCATCAAGTGGCCAAAGTATTGGAGCTTCAGCTTCAGCATCAGCCATTCCAGTGAATATTCAGGACTGATTTCCTTTAGGATTGACTGGTTTGATCTCCTTGCAGTCCAAGGGACTCTCAAGAGTCTTCTCCAACACCACAGTCAAGAGCATCAATTCTTCAGTGCTCAGCTTTCTTTATATTCCAACTCTCACATCCATACATGACTACTAGAAAAATCATAGCTTTGACTAGACAGACCTTGTGTTATTTCTTTCTGTTCTGCAGTTTCTGTTTAAAAATATTATAGTCTTGTGGGGATTTCTTTGTACATAACAAGTTGTTTTTTTCTTGTTGCTTTATTTGAATTTCACCAGTATTTTTCCAGTATTGTCCTTTATCTGTTCCACAGTCCAATCAGAGTCACATTGGATTTGCCTGTTCTTTTTTGGTTTTGCTCTTAATTAACAAATTTTTCCTAATTTTTCTCTATTAGCTTTTAATTACACAGTTTCATAATTATTTTTGAATGTTTATCTTTGAACAAAGTAACTTATTCTTTCTGGAATGTGCTAGTTCTTTATCCTTGGATAACAAATTAAGTTGCTTTATTTTATGTTATTGTTAATCAGATACCAGTTACAAGTTGGGAGGCATCTGCTAAACACGGCAGCCTCTGTTTTAGGATAACTGATGCCTGGCTTTATTTCTAATGGCTGCCAGGCCCGTTATCTATTTGGAATCTCCTAGTGTATGACATTCCAAATAGATAACTGGCCCTGCAACCATTAGAAATAAAGCCAGGTATCAATTATGTGTATGACAGCAATGGCACCCGACTCCAGTGCTCTTGCCTGGAGAATCCCATGGACGGAGGAGCCTGGTGGGCTACAGTCCATGGGGTCGCTAAAAAGTCAGACATGAGTGAGCGACTTCACTTTCACTTTTCACTTTCATGCATTGGAGAAGGAAATGGCAACCCACTCCAGTGTTCTTGCCTGGAGAATCCCAGGGTCGGTGGAGCCTGGTGGGCTGCTGTCTATGGGGTTGCACAGAGTCGGACACGACTGAAGCGACTTAGCAGCAGCAGCCGCAGTGTATGACATGAGCTTCCGTCACAGCTCAGGGTTAAAGAATTCCCCTGCCAATGCAGGAGAAGTGAGGTGATCCCTGGGTAGGGAAGATCGCTTGGAGAAGGAAATGGCAACCCATTCCAGTATCCTTGCCTGGGAAATCCCAGTAACAGAGGAGCCTGGAGGGCTACAGTTCATTGGGTCACAAAGAGTTGGCCAAGGCTTAGTGAGTAAACAACAAAAGTATGATATAAGCTGTGTCATCTACATGTCCAGGAATATGCATCCTCCTATTTTATATGGAAGATGGAGAAACACCCCAGTCATCCAAGTTTATAATAAAGAGAGAAGCCAGGAAGAACTCCTGGAATGTTGAGCTAGTCTGTTATTTTAAAGGTGAGGGAATCGAGCCTGAGAAATCCTGAGCCTGCCTGAGTCACATAGCTAGTTCATGGCGATGTGCAACAGCTTAAACGACACCACCCATGCTCTACATGCCTCCTCACTCTTGTACTTTATTTGCACTTGGCTTATGTGTTTATGTACATGATAAAATCAATAAGAATTTTCATGCACATTTAAATTTGGCTTCTGTTTATCTTGGCAGATAAAATTGGACTTTATAGTGACCACTCTGATTTCTTTCTCTGCAGCTTAGCTTCCATTGTATTATAGTACATTCAATGGGACAAAAATCACAATCGAGAGATTGCTGCTGCTGCTGCTGCTAAGTCGCTTCAGTCGTGTCCGACTCTGTGCGACCCCATAGACAGGAGCCCAACAGGCTCCCCTGTCCCTGGGATTCTCCAGGCAAGAACACTGGAGTGGATTGCCATTTCCTTAGATGTGTATAAGAGACACGTCCCTGGGATTCTCCAGGCAAGAACACTGGAGTGGGTTGCCATTTCCTTCTCCATTGTGTGAAAGCGAAAAGTGAAAGTGAAGTCGCTCAGTCGCATCCGACTTCTAGCGACCCCATGGACTGCAGCCTACCAGGCTCCTCCATCCATGGGATTTTCTAGGCAAGAGTACTGGAGTGGCTTGCTATTGCCTTCTCCGAATCGAGAGATTGATTACAGGTTATTAGTAATTTGCAAACAAAAATATAAATTTCAAGACTGTTCCATTGGTTAGAATTTACTAGAGTGTGGAATGTTTTTCCCCAGCTTTCCTTATGATTTACTGGAAATTGTTCAGTTTATTACTGGGGTCACAGTGCTATTTCTCCCTCGGCACCTCCCCCACACATCTCTTTCTGTATGTCTATAATCCAGTAATAGCTCCTCACACTGGCTAGAAATGGCGATCATCCTGGTATATTCAGTGTTTCAGGCCTCTAATGCTTTAATGTTGAAAACCATTTAAACTATGTTTCAAAAGTTTTTTCTTATAGCTTCAGAATTTCTGAAATAAGACTTTCAGAAATTCACACCATTTCTCAAGTTGGTACTCTTCTAATAATTTACATGATTTATTTATTTATTATTAGCACACGTCCTTCTTCTCTGCCATCTTGAATCAGCAGCCTACTCCTTCCCCAATTTTGAACGAGTCCGTTGTTCCATGGCTGGTTCTAACTGTTGCTTCTTTTTTTTTTAACCTCTTATTTTTTTTAAATATAAATTTATTTATTTTAATTGGAGGTTAATTACTTTACAATATTGTACTGGTTTTGCCATACATCTACATGATTTAAACATATTGTTCTATGTTGAAAGATACATTTTGGAAATGTTTCCTTTTGCTCTTTCATTTCTGTAATGAAAATACTACCACTCGAGGCAGACCGTTTGTGTGACCTGTAGCTATTTGTGATTAAACATCCATCACTCTTGTGTTCCACTGAAGAATCCCCATGATAATTACCCTTGTCATTTGCCAAGGGATGTCAACAGCCATCCTAAATAATGTTACTCCTTCTGTACTGATGACCCTCGATATGGCTCACTTGCCTTGACCCGCGACCATTTTATTATCCGGGACCTGAGTGTCTTTCTGAAGCTTCATTTGGACGAGGACTGACATTTCATAGGCCATTTAGAAAGGGCATCTCCCATTGTCTCTGGCTTTCAACCCTTTCATTATGCATTGTTCAGAGTGGACAATAAAGCTTCCTCCCTTCCTTTATTTTCTATACCACACTCTAGCACTGTTTTTCTTATCAAAAGCTAAAGCCTAGAGTTTTAAATGACTGTTTTTCCTCTTTTGGAAATCCACACCAATTTCTATTGTTTACTGAACCGTGTATTACTCTCATATCTGACTCAGTGCCAAGAGCTTTATGTATTATTTAATATTACAACAGCAAAACTCCTCTACTTACGTCTTGCAAAACCCTGGTGTGTCAACAGAGTTTCCATTATCAATCTCATGTCTCAAGCAAAAAATCCATCATGCCTACATCATTAGCTCACATTTAGACATTCTATACATATTCTTGGGTAACTTTTTTCTTAATCGCTTCCATATTTTGTTATTCATTCTTCTTTGCAAAATGTTATTTAAGTCAAAAGCTATTTTGATCTCATCATGTACCACATTAGATCAGGCACCAGTAACATCACATTGGAGAAGACAGACACTGCCCACCTTCATGGAGCTGACCACCCAGTAAGAGAGATGGAGCAGACTGACTTTTTTCATTTAACAAACATTTGTTAGTCCTTAACTCTCTCGATTGTAGATAACATCTCCAGCAAGAATGCAAATGGAAACTCCCTGAGGACTGAAGAGTAAACGAGATCGCAGCCAGATTGAGGGGGGAGTAAAAACTTGAAACATGATCAACACCAGTGAGTGTCTAGGAGTTCTTTCCTTTTATCTCCTGACTTTCCTTTTATCTCCTGAGGGTACCTGGCAGTCTGCATCGCAAAAACTTATACAGTGGGTGAAGAGAGCAAAACCTCTAAGAGCAACCCCACTTTTCTGGCCAGAGAACTAAGGAAAGGGGGCCCTGTGTGCTAAGAGAGTATAGAATGGGAAAGCTGTTTTCTTTCTTTTTGCTCTCTCTCTTGACCTAGCCATAAGGCTAACTCTCCTTGGAATTGTTGTTCAGTCGCTCAGTCATGTCTGACTCTTTGCAACCCCATGGACTGCAGCACACCAGGTTCCTCTGTCCTTCACTATCTCCTGGAGTTTGTTCAGATTTATGTCCATTGAGTCGGCGATGGCATCCAACCATCTCATCCTGTCGCCCCCTTCTCCTCCTGCCCTCAATCTTTGCTAGCATCAGGGTCTTTTCCACTGAGTCAACTCTTCGTGTCAGGCACCTAAAATCCTAAGAGAAAACTAGCTTTATGGTCAGAGGACCTGAGAGAAGACAGTGTCAGGGAAGTCCAGAGAGGGGTGAGCTTGAAAAGGTCATCTGCTGAGTTTGTAGGAATCTGCACAAGCCCTCTGCTCATCCAGAGCTATGAATGCACAGAACAGACCAATGGAGAAGAGAAAGGCTTAGAAGACTGACCTGAGATAGAAAGTACTCCCCACCAAAGGCAAAAAGGAACTTTCCATCTCAATCAAACCAGGCAATTGCCTGCTAAAACAAACAGCACAAAGCCAGCATTCTCAAAGGACTTAAATAGGACCCAAAATCTCATAACACAATATTCAGTTATGTCTAAGTTATAATGCAGAATTACTTAATACAAACTAGGAAAATATGACCATTTCTCAAGGGGAATGGCAATCAAATGCCAACAGTGAGATGAGTCAGATGTTGGAAACAGTGGACAGTGTCTTTAAGCAGTTATTATAATCATGCTTGAGATAAACAAAAGGTACAAATACATTCTCAACAGAGAGATAGAAACTTTTTTTTTTTAAGTGAATGTTTTAGGACTGGAAAATACAATATAATATATATTTTAAAAATTTTACTGGATAGGATCAATAGAACTGACATATCAGAAAAAGCCACACTAGAAAACAATTAATTGAAATAATCCAGCCTGAAATATAGAATGAACACAGATTTAAAATAAAATTAACAGTGTCAGGGGCCTGTGGGACAGCATCAAAAGTTCAACATTGACTGGGGTCTCAGGAGAAAACAATTGGCATGGAAAAGAGGTTTAGAAGAAAAAAGTTGGCAAGCTTAAAACTTAACAAATTTGAAGGAAAAACATAAACCTCAGTGAAACCCGATCAGGGAAGACTTGAAGGAAGCCATGCCAAGGCACATTCTAATCGAAGTGCAAAAGGAAGGAGGGATAGAGTTGGAAGATAAGAGAGAAGAGGAAGGGGAAAAGGAGCAGAAAGAGGCAGAGGGACAGAAAAAGACAGAGGGAGACAGAGGAAGAAAAAGTTAAAAACTGATGAAAACCGTAGATAGTAGAAAGACGGCACATAGACGAAAATTATGAATGATGGAAGATTTCTCATCTGAAACCATTATGGCATGAAGATGGTCACACATGTTTAGAGTGCTGAAGGAAAACAAAAAGAAAAGATATCAACACAGAATTCCATAAGTTCTACAAATGTCCTTGGGAAATACAAAATACACTTCAATGAAGAAAGCCAGAGAACTTGACGCCAGCCCTTCTGCTGTGAAAGAGGTGCTGAAGGAAATTGTCCTGGTGAAGAGAAACTTGAAACTTAAGGAAGAAGGAATAGCAAGAGAAATGATAAATATCGGGTTAACACAATAAAGTATTTTTTTTTCTTTCAGCTGCTTAGAATGTGTGTGATTGGAAGCAAACAATCTAACATTGCATAGTGAGATGGTCAGTGTACATAGCTGTAACAGCGGGTTGGCCAGAAAGGTTGGTTGGAAACCTGAATGAACTTTTTGGCCAGACCAAATACCTATGACAATCACATAAAAAGGAAAAGGGACTGAGAGGCTTATAAGGCTTCTTTATCTTGCTAAAAATGAGAAATTAACTGTAACTGGACTATAAAGTATGTATGTTGCAATAGAGCTACCAGTTTAAAAAAATGCAGTGAAAGATTTTTTTTTAAGAGATAAATTTAAATTTAAATGGAAAGTAATAAGTATTCAAACAATACATTCCAAAAAGGCAAGAAAAAGGATAGGATGAACAACAAACAGAAAACAAAGTATTAGCCTAAATTCAGACACATTAATAATATTAAATGTAAATAGTGTAAATAGCCAGTATATGACAGTTTTTCATATTAGATAAAAATAAGACTCATTATTACAAGAAGCCCACTTTATATCTAGTGACAGGTTAGAAGTGAAGCTATTGGAGATGTAATATCTAACCACTAATCCAAAGAAAGCTGAGGTAGACATATTAATATGAAAAAAGAGTAGATTTCAGAGAAAATTACCACAAATAAAAACAAAATACATAATGAAAAAGTGATCAATTCATTAAGAAGACATAACAGCCTTAAATACGAATGCCCCTGACTATAGGATATCCAAAGATATGGAGCAAATTCTGATAGAATTAAAGTTTCAAATACAACAAAGACATTTTAGAGCTAATAAACAATTCAGCAAAGTTCCAGGATAAAAAAATTAACACAAAATGGGTTTCATTTTTATACACTAGAAAATCCAAAAAGGAAATTAAGGGAAAAATGTTCATTTATGATACAATCAGAGCAAAATACTTAGGGATGAGTTTAACCAAGGAGACAAAAACATTGCTGAAAGAAATAAAAGACATAAATAAATGAAGAGATAGCCCATGTTCATAGATTGGAAAACTTAATATTGCTAACATGACAATATGATTTACAGGTCTAATGAAATCCCTCTCAAAATCTGGGAATAGGAAAAAAAATATGCAAAATAGATAAATAGAAATTTAGCAAACCTTAAACTTTTATTCATCAAAGGACACTATCAAAAAAGTGAAAAGATGGACACAGATTGGGAGAAAATATTTTCACATCATATATTTGATTAAAAAATTAATTTATAATATATAAAGAACTCCCCACAACTCAGCAGCAAAAATCAACACAATTCAGAAATGGGTGAAAGACTTAAAAAGACATTTCTCAGAAGAACACATACAAATGGCTAAAAAACACATGAAAAAATGCCCAGCATCACTGGTCATTATGAAAACACAAATCAGAACCACAATGAGATACCAATTCACACATAAGAGGATGGCTATTTTAAAAAAAGAAAAAACAAGATAAGTATTGGTGAGAAATCACAACACTGTGTGTATCAAACCCCAGAGTATTCCACTGGGTATTGCCAGTGGAAATATGAAATGTGCAGCCACTATGGAGAAACTGTTTGATTCCTCAAAAAGTTAAACAGAATTACCACATGATCCAGCAATTCCACTTCTAGGTGTATATTCAAAAGAATTGAAAGCAGAGACTCACATTCTTGTACACCAGTGTTCACAGCCGCGTTATGCTCAATGGCCAAAAAGGGAGAAGCAACCCAGATGTCCATCAATAGGTGAAGAGATTTTTTTAATGGACCACATACATACATTAGACTATTACTCATCCTTAAAAAGGAATGAAGTTTTGATATATGCTTCAACATAGATAAACCTTGAAAAGATCAGGCTAAGTGAAATAAGCCAGACACAAAATGACAAATATTGTATAATTCCATTAATATGAAGTATGCAGAATAAGCAATTCCCTAGAGACAGAAAGTAGAACAGAGGTTACCAGGGACTATGGGGAGGGGGCTCTGGGGATTTAGTGTTTAGTGGGTTAAGGGTTTCTGTTTGCAGTGATGAGAGAGTTCTGGAAATGGATGGTGGTGACATTTGGATAATGTTGTGAAGGGTTTTAATGCCGCTAAATTGTACATCTACAAGTAATTTAAATGGGAGACTTTATGATCTGTATTGTTACCACATTAACAATTTAAAACTTTCAACAAATTTCTTTATTTGGCTGTGCTGAGTCTTAGTTGTAACACTTGGGATATTTAGTTGCAGCATGTTGGATCTAGTTCCCTGACCAGGAATCAAACCCAGGACCCCTGCATCGGGACCGTGGAGTCTTAGCCACTTAAATATGAGGGAATTTAAAAGAGATAAATCTGCGTTCTATGCAGAGACCTGAAGACATCTCTCTTGGTAACTAATAGAACAAACAAACCAAAAGTCAGCAAGGATGTAGAAGACCTGAGAAACAGTACCAGACAATTTGATGAAATTAGTATTTTTCAAACACTTCAAAAACAAGATACATATTGTTTTCAAGTGCACAGGAAACATTTACCAAGATAAACCATATTCTGGGCCGTAAAATATCTATAACAAATTTAAAAGCATAAATGGAAATTATTCCAATTGTTTTCTCTGACCATAATGAAATTAAATTTTGTTGTTGTTCAGGGGCTCAGTTGTGTCCAGCTCTTTGCAATCCCATGGACTGTAGCATGCCAGGCTTCCCTGTCCTTCACCATCTCCCATGGTCCAACTCACACATCCATATTGACTACTGGAAAAACCATAGCTTTGACTGGACGGATCTTTGTTGGCAAAGTAATGTCTCCTCTTTTCAATACATTGTCCAGGTTTGTCATAGCTTTTCTTCCAAGGAGCAAATGTGCTTAGTCACTCAGTCATTTCTGACTCTTTGTGACCTCATGGATTGTAGTCTGCCAGGTTCCTCTGTCCATGGGGATACTCCAAGGAAGAACACTGGAGTGGGTTGCCATACCCTCCTCCAGGGGATCTTCCCAACCCAGGGATCAAAGCCAGGTGTCCTGCATTGCAGGCAGATTCTTTTACCATCTGAGCCACCAGGGAAGCCCTCCAAGAAGCAAATGTCTTTTGATTTCATGGCTGCAGTCACCATCTGCAGTGATTTTGAAGGCCAAGAAAATATACTCTGTTGCTGTTTCCATTGTTTCCCCATCTATTTGCCATGAAATGATGGGACCGGATGCCATGATCTTTATTTTTTGAATGCTGAATTTTAAGCCAGGTTTTTCACTCTCCTCTTTCACCTTCATCAAGAGACTCTTTAGTTCCTCTTTGCTTTCTACCATAAGGGTGGTGTCATCTGTATATCTGAGGTAACTGACATTTCTCCCAGTAATCTTGATTCCAGCTTGTGCTTCATCCAGCCTGTATTTCACATGATGTACTCTGCATATAAGTTAAAAGACAGAGTGACAATATACAGCCTTGACGTACTCCTCTTCCTATTTGGAACCAGTCCGTTGTTCCGTGTCCAGTTCTAACTGTTGCTTCTTGACCTGCATAGAGGTTTCTCAGGAGGCAGGCAAGGTAGTCTGGAATTCTCACAAAATTCTTTAAGAATTTTGCACAGTTTGTTGTGATCCACATAGTCAAAGGCTTTAGCGTAGTCAATGAAGCAGAAGTAGATGTTTTACTGGAATTATCTTGCTTTTTCTATGATCCAACAGATGCTGGCAGTTTGATCTCTGGTCCTTCTGCCTTTTCTAAATCCAGCTTGAACACCTGGAAGATCACAGTTCATGTACTGTTGAAGCCTGGCTTGGAGAATTTTGAGCATTACTTTGCTAGCATGTGAAATTAGTGCAATTGTATGGTAGTTTGAACATTCTTTGGCACTGCCCTTCCTTGGGATTGGAATGAAAACTGACCTTTTCTAGTCCTGTGGCCACTGCTGAGTTTTCCAAATTTGCTGACACATTGAGTGCAACACTTTAATAGCATCATTTTTTACGATTTGAAATAGCTCATCTGGAATTCCATCACCTCCACTAGCTTTGTTCATAGTGATACTTTCTAAGGCCCACTTGACTTCACACTCCAAGATGTCAGGCTCTAGGTGAGTGATCACACCATTCTGTTTATCTGGGTTCTTAAGATATTTTTTGTATAGTTCTTCTGCGTATTCTTGCCACCTCTTCTTAATATCTTCTGCTTCTGTTAGATCCATATCGTTTCTGTCCTTTACTGTGCCCATCTTTGCATGAAATATTCCCTTGGTATCTCTAATTTTCTTGAAGAGATCTCTAGTCTTTCCCATTCTATTGTTTTCCTCTATTTCTTTGCACTGATCACTGAGGAAAGCTTTCTTATCTCTCCTTCTTATTCTTTAGAACTTTGCATTCAGATGGGTATATCTTTCCTTTTCTTCTTTGCCTTTCATTTCTCTTCTTTTCTCAGCTATTTGTAAGGCCTCCTCAGACAACCATTTGCCATTTTGCATTTCTTTTTCTTGGGTATGGTTTTGATAAACTACCTCCTTTACAATGTCATGGACCTCCATCCATAGTTCTTCAGACACTCTATCAGATCTAATCCCTTGAATCTATTTGTCACTTACACTGTATACGCCTAAGGGATTTGATTTAGGTCATACATGAATGGTCTAGTGGTTATCCCTACTTTCTTCAATTTAAGTCTGATTTAATTAAATTAGAAATCAATAAGTGAAAAATCCTCAAATATTTGAAAATTAAACAGTGTACTTTACACACTGCTATATTTAAAATGGATAATCAACAGGGACTTATTGTGTATCGCATGGAACTCTGCTCAATGTTTTGTGGCAGCCTGGATGGGAGGGGAGTTTAGAGGAGAATGGATACGTGTATATATGTATGGCAGAGCCCCTTTGCTGTACTCCTGAAACCATCACAACATTAATTGGCCACATTCCAATACAAAATAAGAATTTAAAGTGCAAAAAAATTTACTTCTAAATAGCCAATGAGGCAAAGAGGAATTTTCTAGGGTAATTACAATGTTTGAACTGAATAAAAATGAAAGTTCAATATAGCGTATTTGTAGAATATAAAGGAAAGGAGAAAAAAAAGAGTAAATTAAACCTAGAGGGAAGAAATATTAAAATAACAAAAATAGAAGAAATAAATGAAGCTCAAAACAGAAATGGAGAAATTTGAACCCAAACTAGTTCTTTGAAAAGATCAGTAAAATAATAAACTACCAACTAGGCTGGCCAAGAAAAACATGAGGGACTATGCAGCTTATCATATCAAGGAATGGAAGATGAGATTCAGTACCGATCCAGTAAACACTGAAAGAGCAGGGGGCACCCACCACGAAG
Organism: Cephalophus harveyi; assembly: GCA_006410635.1. Classification (NCBI taxonomy): domain Eukaryota; kingdom Metazoa; phylum Chordata; class Mammalia; order Artiodactyla; family Bovidae; genus Cephalophus; species Cephalophus harveyi. The sequence goes on along the minus strand of SJYT01034693.1, from coordinate 20,566 downwards.
AACTTGAGCCTCATAAATCCAACAGTTTAGATTAAATGGGCCAGTTATTTGGAAGACACAGCTACCAAGTCTTGCTTAAGACCTGGGGTGCGGTGATGCCTTTTTGGATAGAACCCTGAAGGCACAATCCATGAAAGACATGATAGATAAACTGCCTTCATGAAAATTTAAACCTTCTGCTCTGTGAAAGACACTATCAAGAAAAATAGATCGGAAACAGACCAAGAGAAAATATTTGCAAAAGACACATCTGATAAAGAATGGTTATCCAAAATATACCAAGAACTCTTAAATCCCAAAGGTGAGAAAACAACCCATTTAAAGAAATGGACCAAAGACTTTAACAGATGCTTTGCCAAAGGAGATGTACAGATGACAAATAAGCCTGAGAAAAGACGTACCACATCACATGTCAGCGGGGAAATGCAAGTTCCAACAAGGAGGTGGCACCACACGCCTTTTAGGAGAGCCAGAATCTGGAATGCTGACAACACCAAACCCTGGGGAGATTGTGGGGCAGCGGGGACTCTCATTCACTGCTGGTGAGAATACAAAATGGTACAGTCACTTGAGAAGACAATGGCAGTTTCGTAGTACACGAAACATACTCTTACCACGTGATCCAGCAATGACGGTCCTTGACATTTTCCCAAAGGAGCTGAAAACTTAGGTCCACAGATAAACCTGCACATGGATGTTTACAGCAGTTTTATTTTATAACTGCAAAATCTGCAAGCTACCAAGATGTACTTCAGTTAGAAAAAGGATAAATACACTATGCTACATGCAGGCAATGGAATATTATTCAGTTGTAACAAGAAATGAGCTATCAGTCTATAAAAAGAAGAACCTTAAATGCATATTATAAAGTAAAAGAAACTAATCTGAAAAAGGTTACGTACTGTATGATTCCAACTATATGACATTTTGGAAAAGGTGAAACTATGGAGACAATAACAAATCAGTGCTTGCTCAGGGTTGGAGGGAGGAAGGGATGAACACATACAGTACAAGGAACTTTTGGGACAGTAAAATTATTATTCTGTATGATAGCATAATGATGGGTACATGTCTATGCATTTGTCGAAACCCATAAAACACACAACACAAAAAGTGAACTCTCATGTAAACTATGGACTTTAGTTACTGCTCAGGTTGGTTCATCAATTGTAGCAAGGGTATACCACCAGCATAAGATGTTAGAAGCAGAGGGGAATGGCTGGTTTCTGAGGGACGCTCTACTTTTTGCTCACTATTTTTTGTAATTCTAAAACTAAAAACTGTCTATTAATTTTTATGTTTAATTAAAAAAATTATAAAGAACAAGATGGTGGAGGAGTAGGTGGACATGGAGTACATCTTTCTCCAGAGAAACATCAGGAACACACCTTCAGACACAGAAGTGCATGCAGAATACCAGCTGAGAGCAGACAGGAGTACCTGACCAGTGGAAAAGAATATATGGAACCACGCAAAACTTGGTAGGACGAAGGAACTAGGGGGAAAACAGAAGTGTTAGTAGGACTGGACCTGCCCTCAGCTGGTGGGGGAACTGAAGCAGGGGTCCAATCCCCACATTGGGGCAATTGCCTGAGTCAGAGGAGAAGCATTTAAGGCTGAGAGTGAAGCAGCTGATCTGTGGCAGCCTAAATGGGATGAGAATCAGACAGTCCTTGCCACAGCCATACCTACCCCAGACAGGGACAAGGGTCGCCTGGAAGGTGCAGCAGCTGGGAGCTGGAGTTTGGGGAGTGTGGAGTGATCTCAGGGTGAGGGCTATGGAGAGACGGATTGAGGGGAGGTGAGGGAGGAGACTGTGATGGGAAATGCCTGTGGAGGCAGAAATACAAAGGGTTATAAGAGACTACTATGAAAAAGCATATGGCAATAAAATGGATGACCTGGAAGAAATGGACAGATTCTTAGAAAAGTTCAATCTTCCAAGACTGAACCAGGAAGAAATAGAAATTATGAATGACCCAATTACAAGCACTGAAATTGAAGCTGTGATCAAAAATCTCCCAAAAAACAAAAACCCAGGACCAGATGGCGTCACAGGAGAATTCTATCAAACATTTAGAGAAGAGTTAATGCCTATCCATCCTTCTAGAACTCTTTCAAAAAATTGCAGAGGAAGGAACACTTCCAAACTCATCCTACAAGGCCACCATCATCCTGATACCAAAACCAGACAAAGACAACACAAAAAAGAAAACTACATGCCTATATCATTGATGAACACAGATGCAAAAATCCTCAACAAAATTTTAGCAAACAGAATTCAGCAACACATCAAAAAGCTCATACACCATGATCAAGTTGGGTTTATTCCAGGAATGGAAGGATTCTTCAATATACATAAATCAATCAATATGACACACTATATTAACAAATTAAAAGATAAAAACCATATGATCATCTCAATAGATGCATAAAAAGCCTTTGACAAAATTCAGCACCCATTGATGATTAAAACTCTTTAAAAAATGAGCATAGAAGGAACCTACCTCAACATAGTAAAGTCCATACATGATAAGCCTACAGCAAACATTATTCTCAATGGTGAAAACCTGAAAGCATTCCCCCTAAGATCAGGAACAAGACAAGGGTGTCCACTTTCACCACTATTATTCAACATAGTTCTGGAAGTCCTAGCTATAGCAATCAGAGAAGAAAAGGAAATAAAAGGAATCCAGATTGGAAAAGAAGTGAAGCTCTCACTGCAGATAACATGCTACTGTACATAGAAAACCCTAAAGATAGTATCAGAAAATTACTAGAGCTGATCAGTGAATTTAGCAAAGTTGCAGGATACAAAACAAATACACAGAAATCACTTGCATTTTTATACATTAACAAGGAAAAATAAGAGAAATTAAGGAATCAATCCTATTACCATTGCAATAAAAAGAATTAAATATCTAGGAATAAACTTACCTAAGGAGACAAAAGAACTGCACATAGAAAATTATAAGACACTAATGAAAGAAATAAAAGATGACATAAACAGATGGAGAGATATTCCATGGTCCTGGGTAGGAAGAATCAATATTGTGAAAATACTATCAACTGCAATCTACAGATTCAATGCAATCCCTATCAAATTACCAATGGCATTTTTCACAGAACTAGAAAAAAATTTTCACAATTCATATGGAAATATAAAAGACCCCAAATAGCTAAAGTAGTCCTGAAAAAGAATGGAGCTGGAGGAATCAACCTTCCTGACTTCAGGTTATACTACAAAGCTAAAGTCTTCAAGACAGTATGGTACTGTCACAAAAACAGAAATATAGACCAATGGGACAAGATAGAAAGCCCAGAAATAAACCCATGCACCTATGGGTACATTATTTTTGACAAAGGAGGCAAGAATATACAATGGGGCAAAGACGACCTCGTCAATAAATAGTGCTGGGAAAACTGGACAGCTACATGTAAGAGAATGAAATTAGAACACTTCCTAACACCCTACACAAAGATAAACTCAAAATGGATTAAAGACCCAAAGCTAAGACCAGAAACTATAAAACTCTTAAAGGAAAACATAGGCAGAACACTCAATGACTAAAGCAAAATCCTCTATGACCCACCTCCTAGAGTAATGGAAATAAAAACAAAAGTAAACAAGTGAGACCTAATTAAACTTAAAAGTTTTTGCACAGCGAAAGGAAACTATAAGCAAGTTGAGAAGACACCCCTCAGAATGGGAGAAAACAATAGCAAATGAAACAACTTACAAAGGATTAATTTCCAAAATATATGAGCAGTTCATACAACTCAATGCGGAAAAACAACCCAATCAAAAAGTGGGAAAAAGACTTAAACAGACATTTCTCCAAAGAAGACATACAGATGGCTAACAAACACATGAAAAGATGCTCAACATCACTAATTATTAGAGAAATGCAAATCAAATCTACAGTGAGATATCATCTCACACCAGTCAGAATGGCCATCATCCAAAAGTCTGCAAACAATAAATGCCGGAGAGGGTGTGGAGAAAAGGGAAAGCTCTTGCACTGTTGGTGGGAATGTAAATTGATACAGCCACTATGGAAGATGGTGTGGAGATTCCTTTAAAAACTAGGAATAAAACCACCATATGACCCAGCAATCCCACTCCTAGGCATATACCCTGAGGAAACCAAAATTGAAAGAGACACATGTATCCCAGTGTTCATTGCAGCACTATTTACGATAGCTAGAACATGGAAGCAACCTAGAGGTCCATCAACGGATGAATGGATAAAGAATTTGCGGTACATATACACAATGGAATATTACTCAGCCATAAAAAGGAACCCATTTGAGTCAGTTCTGATGAGGTGGATGAACCTAGAATCTATTAAACAGAGTGAAGTGAGTCAGAAAGAGAAAGATAAATATTCTATTCTAATATATATATTTGGAATCTAGAAGAATGGCACTGAAGAATTTATTTGCAGGGCAGCAGTGGAGAAACAACAGGCATAACAAACTTAGACTTAGACTTATGGGCATGGGGAGAGGGGAGGAGAGGGTGAGATGGATGGAGAGAGTAACATGGAAATGTACACTGCCATATGTAAAATAGATAGCCAACGGGAATTTGCTGGATGGCTCAGGAAACTCAAACAGGGGCTCTGTATCAACCTAGAGGGGTGGGATGGAGAAGGAGATGGGAGGGGACCTATGTATACCTATGGCTGATTCATGTTGAGGTTTGACAGAAAACAACAGAACTTTGTAAAGCAATTGTCCTTCAATAAAAAAATAAAAAGAAAAAAAAATTTATAGAGTCATTGCTCCCCTACCTCCCCCCCCTGCCCTTTTTCACAAAAATACAAAACAAGAAACATGCTGCTGCTCCTGCTCAGTCGTGCCCGACTCTTTGTGACCCCATGACTGCAGCCCACCAGGCTCCTCTGTCCATGGCATTTCCCAGGTAAGAGTACTGGAGTGGGTTGGCATTTCCTCCTCCAGGGGATCTTCCCCACCCAGGAGTCGAACCTGCGTCTCCTGCATTGCAGGCGGATTCTTTACCAAAGTCTGACTGACATGATCTGTGTTTGTTGCTGTTCTTTCTTTGTTAATTTCTCTGACATTTAGGAGACTGGCTAATTTTGCTTTCTCCTCAGTCAAAAATAATGACCAGCAGAGGTTGCTAGAATGCCGGCATCCCTCTCAGGAGAGAGGAGGCACTTCCAAGCCACTCAGACTTCTCTCTGACCGACACAGGCATGCACCATGGGAAAGCATTTACTGACATTTTGCGGGGAATTCAGGACGTGTGTGTTCGATAAGGTGTCTTGTGAATATTCTTGAAGCAGGGAGATAAATAGTGTGGAGACATGAACAGCTGAAGTGAATTCACATCTGTTTGTTTGTTTGTTTGTTTTCCTGGATATTAATGTGTAAAGAAGAGTGAAAGAAAAAAATTTTTTCATTTTGTAGCCTCTACAGTTCCCAATCTAGCTAAGTTCTCAAGAAAATTAGAGTAAATTTCACTTAAGTTAAATAGCAACTGTAAGTGAGGAGCCCAGGTGATGGCTTAATTTTTTTTTTTTTTTTTAAGAAAATTCCCAGTAACAAGAGTGAATAGATGAGAATGCTAAAATTTTAATTAAAAAATACATTTCTCAGGACTATTTAACTAATTTATAATAGAATCATTTCAGTTTTTCAGAATCGGAGAAATGTTTAGATAGGTTGTTTTTTAGGAATGTTTAGATAGAATGCTGCTAATAGGTTTATTAAGAGTTTCATTAAACTCCTCAATAAAATTCTGAATGCGATTTCACTCTATTCCCAGAGGTTATCCAAGAAAGGAAGTGGAGAATGTTCTTTTAGAAAGCATGAAGTGGGAAAATGTTTAAAACTATTTATAGCAGCACTTAGCTGTGGAAATCCCAGACTTTACCATCTATTTATAGTTATTCTTCGGGTTAAAAGGGTGAAACCAGAAATCTTGAAAATGCTGCATGCTTTTATCCAGCAGTTGAAACTAATAAGCTGTCTTTTTGTGGTTATGATAACCAGATACTTACAAGGGTAATTCTGGAAATGACAATAAATACATCTTGACTAAGGGGGAAAAAAACCTGTTTAAATCTGAAAGAGCAATATTTTTTCCTAAGTGATTCTTGGTTTTCTTGTGTTTTCTAGTTTAGTGGAGATTGAATTCTGCCTGTCACATGTGGACTTATCTAATGAGAAAGAAGCAGGGCAGAGGGTTTATAAAAATTTGCACATGGGCTAATGAAGGCAGTTTCATTACAGGTAGATTCATCTGAATAAAAAGCAGCCCAGGTAAAATTACCAACCTTCAAAGAGGAGACCTTAAACATCCCTTTGAGGAATATCAGGCTTCCCTGGTGGCTCAGAGGGTAAAGAATCTGCCCCCATTGTGGGAGACCTGGATTCGATCCCTGGGTGGGGAAGATGCCCTGGAGGAGGAAATGGCAACCCACTGCAGTATTCTTGCCTGGAGAATCCCATGGACAGAGGAGCCTGGTGGGATACAGTCCGTGGGGTCGCAAAGTCGGACATGACTGAGCAACCACCACTCACTCTCACTCTGAGGAATACCAGTTTCTGGCAATTCCCCCCGATGGAAACGGAAAACCCTGCTCCAGCCTTGAGGATGTGACACAGGATCTGCATATACACAGCATGAACCATAGACTCTTTTGATCCTCAGGAACGTGATGGTTGTTTTCCTAATATTTTTCTGGAAAAGGAAAAAGGCAAGTTAGGAGGCTATTGCCGTGGGACGTCCAGAGATGGTGGGAGGGTGGCCCAGGGCATGGTCAGGAGCCTGGGCGGCAGGGCAGGACCGCAGCTCTTTAACTGGACTCCCTGGGCTTGCCCACGTGCTAGAGTGCGAGGATGAAATCGCAGCAAAAGGAAACAGTGGCCTCAATCCTAATGGGAACTTCCGCTGTAGAGAGGTAATCTCGAGTGAACAAATACAGGGATGCTAAGCAACAAGGTTGTGTCCTGGCCTCACACGAAACCCCACCAACTAGGGGTTATTCATCATCACTGACGCAAAGCTGAAGGCAGGACTTGGAGAACCCAACATGCTCTCATGCCCATCAATTTAGACAGAAAAATCAGGCTTCCAAAATGCACTGAAGCATTCCATCTCCTTCCATTGCCATGTTTTAGTGATGTCCATCCCCTTACCCGGGCAGCACCTCCTGGGGTCACTTATAAGCAAGGTGGGCATGGCCCCGGGGCCCTGGTGTGTCCACGCCTCTGCATCTGGAGGCTGACTCACCCAGTAACATCTTTCTCATCCACCTCCGGCGCGAGCTCATCTTTTCAAAGCCCAAAGCACTGTTGCCAAGACTGTCCACCGGTCTCACCCCCACGCTGCCTGACGCCAACTCTGGACTGTCCCTTCTGTTCTTGCGGCCACTGGGGTGCCTCTGTGTCCCCCAAGGAGCCCCAGCCTCATCACCTCTTGTCCAGGACTTGACTGATTTCCCAGGAAACCACATAGGCTGCACTCACAGAGGGAACTGGGTGACCAGTCAGGGTGCTGAGGTCCTCACCCTATTTCCTTTTTCGTTTGAAAACAATTGTATTTATTGACTTTTGACTGGGCTGGGGCTTCACTACTGGAGACTTTTCTCTAGTTCTGGTGAACAAAGGCTACTCCCTAGTTGCAGAGCTCAGACTTCTTATTGTGGTGGCTTCTCTTATTGAGGAGCTTTCTTGATAGCTCAGTTAGTAACGAATCTGCCTGCCGTGCAGGAGGCCGGGGTTCGATTCCTGGGTCAGAAAGATTCTCTGGGGAAGGAAATGGCAACCCACTCCAGTATTCTGGCCTGGATGAGATTCCCAGAGTCCAGAGTGCTGGCTCAGTAGTTGTGGCCCATGGGCTGAGCTGCTCCTCGGTACATGGGATCTTCCGGGATCAGGGATTGAACCCGCGTCTCCTGAATTGGCAGTCAGATTCTCTACGGATGAGCCGCCAGGGAAGCCCTCACCTTATTTCTGGCATCAAACTCCAAGCGATTCTGGGCCATCCATCACCTCGCTAAGTCTCTGTTTCCCTCGGGTTTGAAATGAAGGTTTGCACCTCATCATCTCTGAACTCACTCTGCCTCTAAATGACTTCCTTCTCTCCCCTCTTGATTGGACTGCCGTCGGAGGACTATCCAACTTACACCGATCACCCATCCTGCAGGAATAACTACGACCCTGCCCCACCCCCGAACCTAAGTATTGCAGGGGGGTCCAAGCAGGTTAGTGAATTAACGGAGGGGCTCATCTCGAAGCTGTGGGGACCCTGAAGGGCCTGAGGCAGCAGCTTGCAGAGGGGCCTGGCCTTCAGTTCCTTGAACCAGAGTCCTGTTTCCCTATTTGGATGTGAGAGGGACATAAAGCGCCTTCCCGAGAGGTGCCTCAGGGCGGTCCTCGGTGGACAGAGCCGCGCCGTGACAGCGTGCCTTGTCCCTGAACCTCGGTCACCGCATCAGCTGACGCGGCCTTGGCCTGTGGAGACGGGCAGGACATGCTTCAGCAGGGCTGCTCGGGGACGGTCCTGGGTCACAGGGGGCAGGGTCCCTGCGTACCGTGTCGGGGAGGCAGGCCTGGGGTCGTGGGAGCTGAGGTCCGAGAGCCCTTTCTCTCTCCTCCTGGATCCCAGCTGTGCCCACTGGGGATGGCCTCAAGTCTGGGGTGGGGTGGGGGCACAGTTCCAAGCTACAAGGGTTTGCCAGCCAAGGTCCCTGGGTCATCATTCTTTATTTATGGTGACAGAACCTCAGGGAAAGACATGGAGGCCTGGGGACTAAACACACCTCTCGGTGACCTCCAGCATGGTCATACCCTCCCCCTAACTCACCACAACGACTCCCTGGTCCCTCAGCCCCAGGTCAGGGGTGTGTGCCTCCCTCCTCTCCCGTTACAGACTGATGTGTGTCTCGGAGCAGATTGGGTAATATTCTTTTGATGGGGAGAGGACAGGTTGGCTCACGTGTGCTTAGTTAAATCATAGAAATAAGGCTTGATTCCAGCTGCAGCCTTGGCAACACCTGGGGAATTCAGAGGGGCGTGAGCATCTCTGAGAAACACACATGTGCCGTGTGGTCCAGGCCTTACTCCCCACCCCTCCAGGCCTGACACCCTCTGAGCATCACGTGTTGTCTGAGGGGATGCACATTCATAGTCATTTTCAGTTTCTTCTGAAAGGCCATCGGTGTCCTTGCATCATGAATAAAACTCACCACTAGAAGGAATCATTTAAAAGTGCACGCGATGGTGGTGGGTTGGGGGGCTTCTGACTCTCTGGGACTGGAGCCTGGGCACAGTGTTTTGGGCAGGGGGCATCAATCTTAGGTCACTCTCATCCACAACCAGAGTTGAAATTCACCACCTTTGAATTATGACAAGAAGACAGACGACTCTGCTCTCAACCTTGTGTCCTTGGCTTCGTTCCTGTTTAATCTCCCAACAAATCTCGTTTCATGCTGGATTGATTGTTCATGTGTTCCACCCTGGTGGCTGTTTTGGCAGAGACTTTGATGGAATCACGTTGCAAACCGTACCTCAGGTCAGAGCGATTTAACAGTACCACCGAAGCGATCATGGAACCACCCTAATTTTATGTGGGAAATTTGATTATGCATGGTGTTTAAATACTTCTGATAGAACTCTTTTGTGTGTGCAGATAAGAAAGAAGCCTTTTTGTTTTTTTCAGCTGCATGGTCATCAGTAATGACGGCTTAGAGTCAGAATTGAACTCTTAGCTCATACAGCAGGATGGTTTGCACAGCACGTGGGATCTTCCTGTATTCAGGCATGTGTCATGAATGCCTGACATACAAACAAAGGAATGTGGTTGCAGGCTGTGCAGCTGGAGGCCTTCAACGGCCTGAGGAACTGCACGTGGTCAACACAGGAGAACAGAGAGAGAGACAGAGAGGACATCCACTAAACAGAATAAGATCTCTTGTCCACCATATTTTTCGTAGAATCAGAAAGGATTCCTTGTAGAGTTTGAATTCCAAGTTTAAGCCTCCCTTGGGAGATTGGTCGGGGCCAGCATGGTACTTGTTTCATAAGCTCCTGCTGGGGTGAATGTAGAGGTTCCATGGAGCGGGGGGTGCTGGGCAACTTGAGGACTATGTAACAAGCACAGCACAGCACCCATCAGACTTCTCGGTTGGTCTTGGTGAACGGGTTTGTGGTCCTTTGGTGTCTGTTTGCAGACTGTGCATTTAATGTAGAATATTTGTGTTGTCAGGCACTGTCTAGTAATGAAACTTTGCATGGATTAAGATGCTCTTGGGGGACTGAATTGTGTTAATCCATTCAAGGCTTCCCTGATAGCTCAGTTGGTAAAGAATCTGCCTGCGATGAAGGAGACCCCAGTTTGATTCCTGGGTTGGGAAGATCCACTGGAGAAGGGATAGGCTACCCACTCCAGTATCTTAGGGCTTCCATTGTGGCTCAGCTGGTAAAGAATCTGCTGCAATGCAGGAGACCTAAGTTCGATCCCTGGGTTGGGAAGATGCCCTGAAGAAGGGAAAGGCTACCCACTCCAGTATTCTGGCCTGGAGAATTCCGTGGACTGTATAGTCCATGGGGTCACAAAGAGTCAGACATGACTGAGTGACTTTCACTTTCATTCAAATGATACTTAGAGGTTTTCATACGGAAATCCTACAGGCTCCTCAGGTTTACCTAGTGTTCATTCAGATTCATGTTCTTTCTTCTCAGCCTCTTTATCCTTCTATTCTCCTCATTTAATGGAAGTATATGATCCCTCTATCCACAGAGCACCCCTGTCTTGTCAGTCAGGCAGCCAGCAGGTCCTATCAAGTGATCCTCCTTCAAAAGGACTCATCATCTCTCCCTTCCTCTCTATTCTCCCTGTCGCTGCCCCACTCAGATGCTCCTGATCTTTCCACGTCTCCTGCAGTAACCTCTCCAGTCTTCACCTCCAGTCTTGCCCCATCCAAGCCATCCCATACTATCCTATCAGAGTGGCCTTCCTCAAACACAAATTTGATGACGTTATTGTTTTCATGTGTTAAACTGCTTGCAACTTTCCCTGCTTAAAGTCTGACACTGTTTCCCCCTCTGTTTCCCATGAAGTGATGGGACCAGATGCCATGATCTTAGTTTTCTGAATGCTGAGTTTTAAGCCAACTTTTTCACTGTCCTCTTTGACTTTCATCAAGAGGCTTTTTAGTTCTTCTTCACTTTCTGCCATAAAGGTGGTGTCATCTTTATTTCTGAGGTTATTGATATTTCTCCCAGCAATCTTGATTCCAGCTTGTGTGTCTTCCAGTCCAGTATTTCTCATGATTTACTCTGCATAGAAGTTAAATAAGCAGGGTGACAATATACAGCCTTGACAGACTCCTTTTCCTCTTTGGAACCAGTCTGTTGTTCCATGTCCAGTTCTAACTCTTGCTTCCTGACCTGCATACAGATTTCTCAAGAGGAAGGTCAGGTGGTCTGGTATTCCCATTTCTTTCAGAATTTTCCACAGTTTATTGTGATCCACACATCTTACTAGATGGCAAACTGTTAGCATGAAATTCCCAGGTTCTCACTCACTCATTCCATCCAGTCTCCACCTCTGTATCATAACCATCTCTCTGCATCTTGAGCCCTACCATCTAGTCTGTGTAGACGGATAAATTACTACTTCCCTGAAAGTGCCATTTAGCTCCATCCACATGCCTTTATTATCAATGCTGTTTCTTTCTTCCAGAATGGTGTCTACACCATCTTCCCTCTGTCCAGAATCCTGTTCACATTTTCCAGAGTTAACTCAGGGGTCTTCTGCCCTATCATGTTCCCTCCTCCTTCCTTCTGCATCTATTTAATTCCTATCTTCACTGTACTTTAAATACAACTCTGTGTGGTAGGCTTAATTATCACTCTTTGTTTATCCTAGTTTATGAATGCCTCAGATACAAAGATTCTATCTTTCTGAAACCTCCATGTCAAATAGGTGTTCAGTGTGTGTTTGCTCAACCTGGGAAACTGGAGGAGACCTTTATTCATTGAGGCAGAACCAACGAAGTAACACTTCAAATAGATCCCTTGGCTTCACTTCCTACTTTTGTTTCTTGGAAGAGTCTACTCACACCTCAGTGCATTCCTACCAGACAAGTATCAGAAAAGCAACTGGCTGCTTTCCAGGGTGGTTACAAATTCAGCCCAGTCTCTTAGACTTTCCACAGACACAGCACAGCACAATAATTCTGAGATTCTGGAAGAAAGATTCTCTGGTGAGTACATTGTACTTACTAGGACAAGAAAACAGAGAAAAAAAAAACTTGAAAGATTTTCTAAACGAAGGACTGAACTCAGAAAAGGTTTCTGGTTAACCATTTTAACCAGGGAATTCAGAGAACTATGACATTTCTGTCTCTGAATATTACTGTTAGTGGAAGATTTATTAAATTTGAAAGTGGTAAATAATGGGACATATTTCTTAGCAGGCTGTAGAGTTACAATCGAGAATGTGAGATTCTAACCTCTACTTCCTTCATCAAATCTCTACAGCTTAGTTTTACTATATCAACATAATTCAATGTAGATGGGATCATCAATTCCTTACATGATTTTAACTTTTCTTGTCTACGGTATTTTTTGGGGGGGGGGGACTTTATTCATGAGTTTGAGAATCTCATCCATTTCATGAAAAGTATTACAAAGTACTTTTTTTTTTTTCTTTTTTAAATTCTTCAGGGGTAATTTCTCTTGTTTGGAAGAGATAGCATTATCTTAGTAGTTAATTCTAAATCATTTCAAAATTAGCATTTAGGTTTGAGAACATTTACTTAACAACTAAATGTATCAAATTGATTTAAATCCTCCTATTTTCCCTTTTCGTTCAGAAGTGTTATGAGTTTAATTGGTACCTGCTGGCAAACCAGGTACCATGAGGGAACTTGCATAACAGCCTCACTGCAGCAACCACTTAGGGCTGGCACCATTGTCATTTATGATTGTGCTTTTCTTGAGCCAACCCACGTTCCCTCCTCCAGGAATTCCTCCGTGACAGAGATTTCCCTGGGGTGCTCGGGAGTCCAGTGTGGTTGCAATATGAATCCCATATGTTTATTATTTCACGGGGCGGGGGGCAGGGGCTGGGAAACAGGAGGCAGAGCACCGTGAACCTGAAGTAATGGGTTTGCGAAGGGCCTCTTCATTCCCAAGGAAAGGGTTCTCACACATATTCGTCTTTTGGAAATTTGTTTGGAAAGAACGTAGGTTTTCGAATCAGGCTGGTGAGATCTGAGTCTCCCTGCAGCCCCTGAGGAGCGGTCACCCTTGGAAAGCTACTTCATCCTTAAGAGCAGACATTCCTTCTGTGACAAGGACATCCCACCTGTGTCTTCGAGCTCTGAAAAAGCTGTGAATTACTTTATCCATATGAGTGATGAAGATAGTCATGAAATACAATTTCTGATTTAGGCCTAAAAATCTGGGCTCTCCTGTGTACACAGGTGAGTTTTGGGCTTCTCAGAAGTCGGGGGAGGAGGCGCACAAAGGGAACCAGGGCTGACCCCAGAAGGGCTCCCATTGTGCAGTTTTGATCAGGGGCCTCTTTGCAGGCGGCATCACTGGGTTCAGGAAATGCCGCACTTGACAATGTCCATTCAGCTTTTCTGATTGTTTTCCCCTGTCCAATTGTTCCAATCTTCTGGATCCAAAGCTTGCCTTTTTACCCGTAGTGGGAGAAGATAAGCAAGGAGAAGATGAGCAAAGAGAAGGGCCCAGTCCCTCCTTGGGGCTTCAACTTGCATCTTTGCTGGGATGCTCTGCCTTTTGTTTCCCATCTTTGCTGTCTTACCTGTACGGTGTCTTCTGGAGCCCTCAGCATGAGAGGGTTTCCCTGTCTGTCTGACGAGCACAGGTAGGAAGCCAGGATGCAGGACGGAGAACACGGTGCATGAAAAGCCATACTCTCCTTTCAGCAGCTGAAGCCTCAGGAACGACAGGCAGCGAGTGTCTCTGAGCTCACTGGAGCCTCTCGCCACTACTGTCGACTCGCTGAGTGTTGGCAGATGGGACAAAGGCCGCTGGACACGTGCGTTCAGGGCGGGGATCCTGGGCACAGGCAACGTGTAGAGAGTGGCACAGAGGCCCACACTAAGACATCCACTCCCCCCACCAACCCCAGCGCTGAGCGTCTGGGACCTATGGACCCTCAACCCCTTTCTGGGCCTCCCTGGAAGTGAGGGACCCCTTCTCCTTCTCTGGCCTCCCCACCCCCCCGGGGGCACCACTGGAGGTCCTAAAGCTCTTTTCTGAGGACTCAACTCAGTAGTTGGGACCAATGAGCAAGTGGAAGGTTTAGTGGTGATTCTGCACGTACCATAGTCATCCCGGAACCGGGGACCCACAGGGCCTCTGGGCCAACAGCCCCCCACTTCTCACTCCAGGCCTGGGGCACTGGCCCCTCCTCGGGGAGTCCAGTGTTGGGCGGGCAGGTCCTGGCCGAGGGGGCCCAGGGACGCTGTCGGGCTCCTGTTGGCTCGCCCACCCCTCCCCATCCCAGCTGCCCTGCTCCGTGGCCCGGTGAGGAGGGTGTGGAGGGGGTGGGAGGACCCGACCTGCGTCCCGCGGCCCACACCCCTCCCTAACTGACCACGGCTCACCATCCTCCGCCTGCCTGTGGCCCTGAAGCGCTGGGAGTGCCCTGACTCTGGAACACTTTCCTCCTCTCCTGGTGGCAAAGTTCTGATTCCAACGCACACGTGTTTCCTCTGCCATCTCCTCTTCCCTAAGCCACAGGAGCCTGACTGTTTCTTAATCCCCCCAAGTGGTGTCATCCCAGGGGTGCCCTAAACAGGAGTCCCCTGATGTAGGAAGTGCTCTCGCTAACACTGAATACTGTGAAAGGGATCTGAACCCTGGTCACAGGGCCAGAGTGACCGGGCTGAGTGAAGGGTTTGGGTGGCTCCCAATCTTTTTTTTTTTAACTATTTATTTTGTATTTGAGTATAGCTGATTAGGGGCTTCCTAGGCGGTACTAGTGGAAAAGAACCCATCTGCCAATGCATGAGATGTAAGAGATATGGGTTCAATCCCTGGGTTGGGAAGATCCCCAGGAGAAGGGCATGGCAACCCACTGCAGTATTCTTGCCTGGAGAATGCCATGGACAGGGGAGCCTGGTGTGCTACAGTCTATAGGGTCACAAAGAGTCGGATATGACTAAATCGACTTAGCATGCACATACATAGTCGATTAACAATGTTGTGATAATTTCAGGTGAACAGTGAAGGGACTCAGCCACACATATGCATGTATCCATTCTCCCCCAAACTCCCCCCCCATCCAGGCTGCCACGTAACACTGAGCTGAGTTCCTTGTGTTATACAGTAGGTCTTTGTTGGCTATTCATCTTAAACACAGCAGTGAGTACCTGTCCATCCCAAACTCTGAAACTATCCCCTCCCCCATCCTTCCCTCTGGCAATCCTTTGATCTCTAAGTCAGTGAGTCTTTTTCTGATGAGGAAGTTCACTTGTATCGTTTCTTTTTAGATTATCTCTCCTTCTCTGTCTGACTTACTTCCCTTGGTATGACACTCTCTAGGTCCATCCGTGTTGCTGCAAATGCCATGATTTCATTCTTATTAATGGCTGTGGTGACTCCCAATCTCCTTTCTGCCCCAGGAAGGGAGGGCCCTGGCCCCCCAGGGCTGTCTTTGTCTGCCCACCGGCTGGCCGCCCAGAGGCCCCTGGGGGTCCCCATGCCCTCTTCCTCATCCACTCCTCTTAAAGGGTCCAGAGATGGGCGCCCCTTCCCTGGGTGAGACCACCGGCCTGCCCTGTGCTCTGAGTGCTGCTCACCGCTTTGCAGTAGGTCCTACAATTCCCACACCCTTCCCTGGGACCAGCGGTCAGTTGAGGACAGAATCCAAATTGCCTGGTGGGAAAAAAAAAAAAAAAGTGGAGGAGACAGAGCTTAAGACCAGGTTAGGTGACTGGGGTCCTGTGAACTGTGCCTGTACTGCAAGTCGTTAAGAAAATTGGATGTTCTGTGGCATTACTTTCTATTGTAAATACACAGTTCCTCAATGATGCTATGGAAAATAGTTACCTGGTGGCCAGACCAGGAGGCAAGTACCACGGAAGACTGTGTGTCCATAGAATTCGAAACACCTGACTTGAAAATTCATGTAACACACTAATTTGGGGACTGTCGGTGTTTTGTATCTTGTTGTTCAGTCACTCAGCTATATCTGACTCTTCTGCAACCCCGAGGACCCACCAGGCTGCTCTGTCCACGAGATTCTCCAGGCACAAATCCTGGAGTGGGCTGCCATTTCCTCCTTCAGGGTATCTTCCCAATCCAGGGATCGAACCCGCATCTGCAATGGCAGCGGGGGCTTCTTGACCACCAGCGCCACCTGGGAAGCCCGTTTTGTAACTAGGAAGATGTAAATTCAAATGATATCTTCTGTCACTTTTACTTCTAGAAGGCATCTGGAGGAGCTGCCTGTCAACAAGGATCGCATCCAGCTGGTCAGTAAGATTTGAAGATTTATAACCATGTTTTGTGGTTTTTCTTTAAAACTGAATGAAATAAGAACCTCATGGTAAAACCCAGTGGTTCAGGAGTTATAAATAAGTTGTCCGTCAAAATTATAATGTAAAGCTGAAGGAAAGAACAGATAATTCAGTTTAAATTGCTAAAATACAATACAAAGGAATCAGCTGGATGGATGGAGAGAAGAGAGCTGAGGAAAGCTTTCATTGTGAGAGTTACAGGGTTGCCCTGTGCTTCCGGCTGAAGGAAGGACAACGTTTTTCTGGCCTCTTGTTCTTGTTGAGTTGCTCAGTTGTGTCTGACTGTTTGCAACCCCCATGGACTGCAGCACGCCAGGCTTCCTTGTACTTCATGGTCTCCCTGAGTTTTCTCAAACTCGTGTGCATCGAGTCGGTGATGCCATCCAACCATCTCATCCTTGTCATCCCCTCTCCTCCTGCCTTCCATCTTTCTCAGCATCAGGGTCTTTCCCAATGAGTCAGCCCTTTGCATCACGTGGCTAAAGAATTGGAGCTTCAGCTTCAGCATCAGTCCTTCCAATGAACATTCAGGACTGATGTCCTTTAGGATGGACTGGTTTGATCTCCTTGCTGCCCAAGGGACTCTCAAGAGTCTTCTCCAGCACCGCAGTTCAAAAACATCAGTTCTTTGGCGCTCACCCCTCTTTATGGCCCAACCCTCACATCTGTTCAATTCTGATCATAAAGTATCTTTTCTTGCTATTAAAAGAACTGAGCCATCTCCCTGCAGTATCTGAAGTGAATGCCAGAGCCGGGCCCCAGCAGCACTCTGATCACAGCACAGGCGTATCTCAAGTCCTCACAGGGGTGTTGCTCAGGCAGTGGGGGGCACTTGATATGGAGAGAGGGGAGATACAGCTGCTCCTCTGAGAAGACGGAAGGAAGAGAAGGACATTAACTATCTAAAGTCCATTTTCCCTGATGGAGCTTTTAAATTGAGGACAGATTTAAAAATTAACCTGAAGTATTTTAATAATGAAGGAATGTAGCAAATGTTACAAAGCAGAGCTCCAGGTAGGAAAGCATAAAGAATCTTTGCTTTCACTTCTTTTTCATTGTAGCCTATCAAAAAGGCAGCCAGTTGCCTTTTCTGAATAGGCTAATACTGTCCTGAGCTCCCATGAAAAATTTCAAGAGGCTTGTTGACTTACTAACTCTAAATTCTCTTTGCTCAAAGCAGTGTTCAGAGTTAGCTTTTCATCTGCTTTTGCATTCTATCTATTTCTCATCACACATCTAGAACATAGATGCATATTTCTGTGCTTTTAGTGGTTACCTTTTGATGTTTTTGACTTGTGGTGCTGGAGAAGGCTCTTGAGAGTTCCTTGGACTGCAAGGAGATCCAACCAGTCAATCTTCAGTCAGTTCAGTTCAGTTCAGTCAGTCAGTCATGTCCAGCTCTTTGCGACCCCATGAACTGCAGCACACCAGGCCTCCCTGTCCATCACCAACTCCCAGAGTTCACTCAAACTCACGTCCATCGAGTCGGTGATGCCATCCAGCCATCTCATCCTCTGTTTTCCCCTTCTCCTCCTGCCCCCAATCCCTCCCAGCATCAGAGTCTTTTCCAATGAGTCAACTCTTCTCATGAGGTGGCCAAAGTACTGGAGTTTCAGCTTTAGCATCATTCCTTCCAAAGAACACCCAGGGTTGATCTCCTTTAGAATGGACTGGTTGGATCTCCTTGCAGTCCAAGGGACTCTCAAGACTCTTCTCCAACACCACAGTTCAAAAGCATCAATTCTTTGGGGCTCAGCTTTCTTTATAGTCCAACTCTCACATAACCACTGGAAAAACCATAGCCTTAACTAGACGGACTTTTGTTGGCAAAGTAATGCTTAAAGGAAATCAACTCTGACTATTCATTGGAAGGACTGATGCTGAAGCTACAATACTTTGGTCACCTGATGCAAAGAGCCAACTCTTTGGAAAAGACCCTGATGCTGGTAAAGACTGAAGGCAAAAGGAGAAGACGATGGCAGAGGATGAGATGGTTGGATGGCATCACCAACTCACTCAATGGATGAGTTTGAGCAAACTCCAGGAGATAGTGAAGGACAAGAAAGCCTGGCATGCTGCAGTCCATGAGGTCACAGAGTCAGACATGACTTAGTGACTGAACAACAAATGGTTGCCTTGGAAACATTTCATATATACTTAACAGTCCAAAGTGAATGACTGTTTTACTGTCCTCTGAATAGTCCAAGGATTTGAAGATGCTTTCTGATCACTGCTTCCATCTTACAGGGATACCATATTTTGAATGTTTTCATATTTCTCTGTTTTTAACCTTGCTGATTAGGTTTTACTATTACCAATGAACTTAATGTGTGTTTAAATTTATTCATATATCGTGTCTTTAGATCTACAATGAGTTTCTAGCACATTGAAAATATTCTCCTTCCTCTAGCTTCCATTGTTGCTGTTAAGAAAACTGTTGGCCATTGATAGTGATATTCTCTGGTAGACGATCTGTGTGGTTGCTTTTGTAATCTTGTCTTTGGTATATAGTGTGACTAAGAGATGCATGAGTATACGCATGAATTTATTTTTATTTTGCTTTGTGTGCTATAGTGCTTCCTCAATTCTGGAAAATTCTTGGCCATTATTTTCTTTTAACTTTTCATTTTATATTGGGGGTAGAGCTGATTAACAGTGTTATGATAAGTGAAGGGACTCAGCCATACATATACTGGCCATTATTTTTAAAGTTATATATTAAGTATTCTTTAAATATCTCTGTACTCCCATTGCTTTACCATTTTGTTCTGACACTTGACATGGACATATATTGGACTTTCTCATTTTTTAACTTCTTTCATATTTTCTACATGTCCTTTTGGGATGCATTCTGATGGTCAACAGATACATGTGAAGATATTCAACACCACTAATCATCAGGGAAATGCAAATCAAAACCACAACGGGATATCCCCTCACCCTTGTCAGAGTGGCTGTTAGGGAAAAGAAAAGAAATAAGTATTGGTCCGAGATAGCCACTGACAGATGGATAAACAAAATGTGCTCTATTTATACAATGAAATAACATTCAGCTTTAGAAAGGAATGGAATTCTGATACTTGCTGCAACATGGATGACCCTGGAAGACATTATGCTAAATGAAATAAGTCAAATACACAAATTCTGATTGCACTTACGTGAGGTTTCTAGAGTAGTCAAATTCACAGAGACAGAAAATAGAATGGTGTTTACCAGAGACAGGGAGAGGGGGAATGGGGAGTTCCTTAGGATGGGGAGTTAATGGGTGCAGAGCTTAGGTTGGGCAGCATGAAAAGTTCTGGAAATGGATGGTGATGATGGTTGCTCAACAAATGTATTTTATGCTCCTGAACTGTTCACTTAAAAATGGTTAAAATGGTAAATTTTATGTTGTATATATTTTACTGCAATGAAGTAATAATAATGATGATAATAAAGAAAAATACTATAATGATGATATGATATAAATTAATAATATAATATTACAGAAGGGAATGGCAAGCCACTTCAGTATTCTTGCCTTGAGAACCCCATGAACAGTATGAACAGGCAAAATGATAGGATATCAAAAGAGGAACTCCCCAGGTCATTAGGTGCCCAATATGCTACTGGAAATCAGTGGAGAAATAAGTCCAGAGAGAATGAAGGGATGTAGCCAAAGCGAAAACAATACCCAGTTGTGCATGTGACTGGTGATAGAAGCAAGATCCGATGCTGTAAAGACCAATACTGCATAGGAACCTGGAATGTCAGGTCCATGAATCAAGGCAAATTGGAAGTGGTCAAACAAGAGATGACAAGGGTGAACATCGACATTCTAGGAATCAGCGAACTAAAATGGACCGGAATGGGTGAATTTAACTCAGATGACCATTATATCTACTACTGTGGGCAGGAATCCCTCAGAAGAAATGGAGTAGCCATCATGGTCAACAAAAGAGTCCGAAATGCAGTACTTGGATGCAATCTCAAAAATGACAGAATGATCTCTGTTCGTCTCCAAGGCAAACCATTCAATATCACAGTTA
>SJYT01034688.1:337472-357705 GCA_006410635.1 Cephalophus harveyi | reverse complement strand
CTTCACTTCCGCCCCCTCCCCGCTCCGCCCCCACCGCCCTTCACCTCTGCCCTCTCTCCTTTCCGTTTCAGTTTCTGACCTTCGTCCTGCACACCATGGTGCGCGGCTTCTACCACTCGGCCTGCGGAGGCCTCTATGCCGCGGTGTGAGTCAGCCGGGCGGATGGCCTTCCCGAGGGCTCCCCTTGGCGCACCCCTCCCCAGCCTCCCTCCCTGGAGCGCTGGCATCTGTGGCGCTCCGTGGTAAAGACCCTGCCTGCCAGTGCTGGAGATGTCAGAGACGCGGGTTCGATCCCTGGGTGGGGAAGATCCTCCAGAGGCGGGCATGGCAACCCCCTCCAGTATTCTTGGGCTTCCCTGGTTTCTCAGTTGGTAAAGAATCCATCTGCAATGCGAGAGACCTGGGTTCCATCCCTGGATGGGGAAGATCCCCTGGAGGAGGACATGGCAACCCCCTCCAGAAGCCGAGCCTGGAGAATCCCAGGGATAGAGGAGCCTGGGGACTCGTGTGGTTCACAGGGTCACAAAGAGTCTGACACGACTGAGCGACTTAGCAGCAGCAGCAGCTGCAGGGTGGGTGAGGATCTGGAGGTGGTCCGGCTCCCTGTCCTCTCCCAGCTCCCTGGTGACGGGGCGCTCCCTGCCTCAGAGGCAGCCCTCTTGGGACGACTCCGCCGTCAGAGCGCCCTCCCTTAGGGGCAGCTGACAGCCTTGGCTTGGCCCTGCATCTCCCCCCACAACGCCCGCTCCCCCTCTCGGAGCGGCCCCTCTGCCCCCGTCAGCCCTGCTGGAATCTCCAGACCGCAGTCTCTTTGCCTCATAGCATCCCTGCTTCACGTGGGGCGACCCCCCTGCCCTGGCACCCCTTCCCCTTCCCCTGTGGCTTCTGGTTTCCATGCCGAGTGTCTCTGCTGTACGGTGATGGTGAAAGAGGGGTGCAACGCTGTAACGGCTGTGGAGCGCTTACTCTGCGGTGGGTGCAGGGCGAGACGCTGACCCCTCCCTTATCCAGACCTCGGGGCGGCTGCACCTGGGCCGGGGGTCGCCCTGGATTCCACATGCTCATTGCTCACAGCTCAGGTCGTGCTCCACGCTCTGCAGACGCCACCCACGGCCTTCTCAGCATCCCTGGCAATGGCATGCCCGGCCTGGATCGTGGCCGCCGCTGCCTCCCAGCGATCTCCCGTCTCCCCCAGTCCGCCCTTGCCTTCCCCGGTATTTCTAACGCAGGAGCTGGAGACCCCCGTTGGGACATAGGTCTCTTCCCGTCTCTCCATGGCTGCCTCTCTCGTCTCACGTAGAGAAAAGCCAAAGGTTTTGTTATGGCTCAAAGCGTCCTGCTGGGGAACGACCCTGGGCATCCAGTGGTTAAGAATCTGCCTTGCGGTGCAGGGGACGTGCGTTCGACCCCGGGGCGGGGAACTAAGATCCCAGAAGCTGTGGAGCAGCTCAGCCCACCTGTCACGACTGGAGGATCCGTGTGCCACAGTGAGGCACGCGGCCAAGATCCCACGCTCCGCAGCGGAGGCCCGCTGTGGCCAAATAGAGAAATATATTAGAACAAATAAAGAGGCCCCGCAGGGTCTGGCCCCCGGGGGCCTCTCCCTTCCCTTCCCCACCGCGCTCACCCCTGTCTCCCTCTGCAGCTGCCTCTGCTGCAGAAACCTCGTGGGCTCCTCCCCAGCACCCCTTCTGGCTCGTTCTTCCCGAGACGTCCACAAGCCGGCTGCCCCGCCTTGTGCGGGGCTTTCCCCCGGGGCCTCTATGGAGCCTTCGCCACCCCCCTGGAAGCGCTCCCCGCTCAGCTCGCCTTTGTTCCTCAGCTCTGTCACCTCTGACATGCGGCACTTTCTTGGTACTTGGCCGCGCCCAGCGGCACGTGCGATCTTAATTCCCTGACCAGGGACCGAACCTGTGTCTCCCTGAAGTGGAAGCTAGGAACCCTAACCGCTGGGTCACCAGGGAAGTGCCCACTATGTGTTTACTTCACTACTTTTGTGATTGCTACCCAGCCACCCAGAATGCCACCTCCAGCTCTGGTTCTTTGCTTTCTCTCCACGCACCTAGAACAGGGCCTGGTGCAAGGTAGGAGCTCAATAAGTAACGCGTCAAAAGAATAAAAACAGCCCAGTGAGGTTCGCACTCTCCCTGTTTTTAGGGAAGGAAGTGAAGTTCAGAGAGGCTGAGTTACTTGCTGTTATCACACCGCTGCTGGTGGTGGTTTAGTCGCTCAGTCGTATCCGACTCTTGTGACCACGTGGACTGTAGTCCGCCAGGCTCCTCCGTCCATGGGGTTCTCCAGGCAAGAATACTGGAGTGGGTTGCCATTTCCTTCTCCAGGGGATCTTCCCGACCCAGGGATCGAACCCTGGTCTCCTGCACCGTAGGCAGAGTCTTTACCAACTGAGCTTCGAGGGAAGCTAGTAGGTGTCAGAAACCGGCTCTGTAGCCTTCAAGTCATAGCATATACCCTCGAGACCAGGGCATATGCAGAGAGCCTGAGGCTTTTTAAATGTTTTTGCCACGCCACTTGGGATGTTAGCTCCCCAGCCAGGGATGGAACCCTCGCCTCCAGCATTGGGAGCGCAGTCTTTAGCACCGGACTGTCAGGCCCGTCCTGAGCCTGAACTTTTAACCTCTGCCTCGCCTGGTGGACAGAGCGTGATGTCCAGGGCTGGAGGGCACAGGCCGGGCTGGAGAGGGCGCGTGCCCCTCACGCGGGGCCCCCTTCTCTTCGGCAGGTACCCGTCCAAACACTTCGGGACACTGACGGGCCTGCAGTCCCTCCTCAGTGCCGTGTTTGCCCTGCTGCAGCAGCCGCTGTTCATGGCCATGGTGGGGCCCCTGAAAGGATCAAGAATACTGGAGTGGGTTGCCATTTCCTTCTCCAGGGGATCTTCCCGACCCAGGGATCGAACCCTGGTCTCCTGCACCGTAGGCAGAGTCTTTACCAACTGAGCTTCGAGGGAAGCTAGTAGGTGTCAGAAACCGGCTCTGTAGCCTTCAAGTCATAGCATATACCCTCGAGACCAGGGCATATGCAGAGAGCCTGAGGCTTTTTAAATGTTTTTGCCACGCCACTTGGGATGTTAGCTCCCCAGCCAGGGATGGAACCCTCGCCTCCAGCATTGGGAGCGCAGTCTTTAGCCCCGGACTGTCAGGCCCGTCCTGAGCCTGAACTTTTAACCTCTGCCTCGCCTGGTGGACAGAGCGTGATGTCCAGGGCTGGAGGGCACAGGCCGGGCTGGAGAGGGCGCGTGCCCCTCACGCGGGGCCCCCTTCTCTTCGGCAGGTACCCGTCCAAACACTTCGGGACACTGACGGGCCTGCAGTCCCTCCTCAGTGCCGTGTTTGCCCTGCTGCAGCAGCCGCTGTTCATGGCCATGGTGGGGCCCCTGAAAGGAGAGCCCTTCTGGGTGAGCGGCAAGGGGGCGTGGGGGCCATAGGACCCCCCTGCCTGGGTTCAGCTGAGGAGCTGGGGGTGGGGGGCTCTCGCAGGTGGCGGAATCTTTCATTCTCATCTCAGCCAGGAGGCACCGTGGAGGTCTCTCATCGGGGGGTTCCCAACTGGCAGTCAGTCAAACATCATAGACGCCCCAGCCTGGGCCCAGGATGCTGTAATAAGCTCCCAGGCGACCTGGGGATTGGCCCAGTCCTGATCCAAGGCAGGGACCTTCTCTCCTAGAAAGGGGCTCCTCCAAATCCTCTGAGCTCAAACACCCCCAGTGCTGGAGCACCAGCCTTTGGTCTTGTTGGAAAGGCTTTTCCTCGCATTGAACTGATCGCACTTCCCTAAAACTGACATCTGCCCCGGGGGTCCACGCACTCCCCTCAGCCCTCCCGCCAGAGCACACAGCTGCTGTGTCCCGAGTGCTCACCAGGCGCTGATAAGTACATCAGTGCAGTTCAGTCGCTCAGTCATGTCAGACTCTTTGCGACCCCATGGACCGCAGCACGCCAGGCCTCCCTGTNCTGACATCTGCCCCGGGGGTCCACGCACTCCCCTCAGCCCTCCCGCCAGAGCACACAGCTGCTGTGTCCCGAGTGCTCACCAGGCGCTGATAAGTACATCAGTGCAGTTCAGTCGCTCAGTCGTGTCAGACTCTTTGCGACCCCATGGACCGCAGCACGCCAGGCCTCCCTGTCCATCACCAACTCCCGGAGCTTACCCAAACTCATGTCCATCAAGTTGGTGATGCCATCCAACCATCTCATCCTCTGTCGTCCCCTTCTCCTCCAATCTTTCCCAGCATCAGGATCTTTTCTAGCGAGTTGGTTCTTTGCATCAGGTGGCCAGAATACTGGAGCTTCAGCTTCAGCCTCAGTCCTTAGTGTATTTTTACTGAACGTGGCCACCATTGCCCAGAGGAGGCGGGATGTAGACTCAAGGTGACTGGCCCGTGAGCCACCCCATGAGGAACAGGGTGGGCTGTGCGCAGGGTCTGAGCAGGGTCTCCCGGGCCTCCTGCCCCTGCTGCACACGGCGCCCATGCTCGCCCGCCACCACCCTGCCACGGGACCCCACCGCCCACATCCTCAGAAGCCCAGGCTCCCAGCCAACACCAGGTCATTTGGGCCCTGGCGTCAGGTGGGGTTCAGACCCGGCTCTGGAGCTTTATGGGTGTCCCGTGAGACGCTGGCGGAGAGCAGCTGCCCACAGCCAGGGCTCCCTCTGTGTATCTTCTGGCCCAGAACCAGTCCACGCTAAAGGAGATCAGTCCTGAGTATTCATTGGAAGGACTGATGCTGAAGCTGAAACTCCAATTCTTTGGCCACCTGATGCGAAGTGTTGACTCATTGGAAAAGACCCGGATGCTGGGAGGGATTGGGGGCAGGAGGAGAAGGGGACGACCGAGGATGAGATGGCTGGATGGCATCACTGACTCGATGGACATGGGTCTGAGTGAACTCCGGGAGTTGGTGATGGACAGGGAGGCCTGGCGTGCTGCGGTTCATGGGGTCGCAGAGTCGGACACGACTGAGCGCCTGAACTGCACTGAACAGGACCCGGGGTGCAGATGGCTGCCTTCTCCCTGAGGGAGGCTGAGCGGCCCCCAAGGGAGAGGAGGGTGGACAGCTGGCCTCTTTTTTTTCTCTTTCTCTCTCCCCGCCCTGCAGGTAAATCTGGGCCTCCTGCTCTTCTCACTCCTGGGGTTCCTGTTACCATCCTACCTCTTCTGCTACCGCGCCCAGCTCCAGAGGGCAGATGTCGCCCGCTGGGGGGGCCCCCTGAAGACGCCCGGCGGCCCCAAGGTGGCGGCCTAGGCCCCCCGAGTCCCAGGGCCTGGACCACAGGCGGCCGCGGCCTGCACAGAGGCACTGGCTCTCCCTGTGACCTCCGCACAGCACCAGGGACCACGGATTTATAAATAACGGGAGAAGTTCTATTTTTGTGGGCACGTGTGAAAAAGAAAGAAAAAAAATCCCCAAAGCCACGCTCCATTGACCGAAGACGGCCCCCGTGCCAGGATCGAACCTTCTTGAACCTGGGGTTGGAGGGCCCAGGGTGCGGCCCTGTACTTCCTCTGGGCCTCGTCTGAGGGGCCTGTCTGCTGGTGGCTCCTGGGGGCCTGTGGGGTCAGCGAACAGGTGACCCCTTAGCTGTGCAGGGCCCAGGGTACGCGCGATCGCGTGTGGAACTCCCTTCCGGGGAAGGGGGCCGAGGTGTGCCGGCCGCATCCTGAGGCCTCCGCATGGGAGGGAAGCCCCTCCTGGGGGCTGAAAGGCGGGTTCTCTCCCTGATGCTGCTGCCTGCAGATCTCAGAATAAATAAAAAGGGAAGTGAGAGACTGGCTGCGGTGTGCCTGCCTGTGTCTGGGTGGGGTGGGGGGTGTCTTCCCACACGTCCATCCCCCTTCCTCACCCCGGCTCAGCTGGGCATTAACTAGGGCACTTAAGGTGCCAGCCTGTCCACCCCCAGCTGCCTGCCTCCGCGCTCCCTGTTCTCTGCCGTGCCCTGGAGCGGGTGGAGGTCCTGCACTCAGCTCCTCCCCCGCCACTTCTCAGGGTTGGGGTACATCTGGCAGGGAGGTTGGCCCTTCTCCCTACCTACATCAAGGCAGCAGGCTTTGGAAAAAATGCTAAGGCGCGCCTCTCGAACTTTCTTGTCTGGCGTCTCTGGAGATCTGTTGAAAGTAACATTTTTTTGCTGGGGGGGGGGCGAGTGTGTGTGTGTCCTGTTTTATCTTAAAACTTCATGCAAATTTCGGGCTTCATCTTGTGCTATATTTATATTTACTTTCAGGAATAAAGGGAGACTTTAAAAGTTACCTGCATGAAGGGAAGACACCGTCTTTGAGGGCAAGGGGCCTTCCAGGAAGCTGTACCTCATTTATTCCACTGCTGCTTCTCTTTTTGTCCTGGGACATAAACCTGAAACTCACAGAGGGGAGGGGCGCAGCAGGGAGGGGCCTGTGTGTCCAGGCTCTGCCTATTCCAGCTACACAGGCCTCTCACCACTGCGTCCTCACCTTAGAGGTCGGTGTCTCCGGGTCTGAGCCTTCCTTTCTCTACAAAACGACCCGGAGACCCAAGGGCACAGAGCTGGCAGGTGGTGGGGCTGGGCGTTGTGGCTGCTGAGTGCCAAGCTCAGGTCTGCCGGGGCAATCAGCGTTAGAAAGGAAGCTGAGATTGTCAGCCCAGGTCTCTGCTGCCCTCTCGGGGCCGAGAGGAACCACAAAGGCCTTATGTACCACCCTACTCCCAAAAAACCTAGGAGAACCCCGAAATAATGGCCCTGGAGGACAGTATTACAGAGGAGCTCTCCCTTTGTCTGCGGTTCTCTTTAGAAGCTGATTCAGTAGACTGACTCCCCCATTTGACGGATGTCCAGCGGGATCTGGAGACGTGGCTAAGCCACACGGCGCATCCCTGGCTGCTCGCAGCCCAGGCTCCTGGCTTCCCACGGTGTCTTTTTCGCAAAGTAGGAAACCAGATTTGGACCGCATCCGCCAACGGGTTGGACGGGCTCCCAGCGGCCTTGCCCGGTTCTCGCTGCACTCTGTGCCCGGGGACCTTGACTTTCCGTCCGGTCTGGTGGAAGCGGATCACAAAAGATGAACGGGAGAGGGGCGAGCGGAGGGAACCCGGCTGTGCGCCCCGGACTCTGCGCTCCGCAGGCGGCGCTGCGCGGCTGCGGCTGGGACGGGGTTGGGGGAGCCACGGGGGACTCCACACCCTCCCTCGACAGTCCCTGCCGGCTCGTCTGCCTCTCCTGGGTCGCATCTCCAGACCCCTCCCCTAAGATAGCCCCGTGCCCCCCTACCACGGAGCCACCGACCCTCGAGGCTGAAGGAAGGGGTCTCGACCGCGCCCCCGCCCATGCCCAGAGGCATGGGATCGGGTGGGGGACTCAGGCGGGGATCTCGGCCTCCTTGGGGCCTGTCTCTTATACACATCTCNCTTGCAAGGCCATCCAGTCCACCCCCCAGGGATGCTCCGAGGGGGCAGTGCAGGCCCACTCAGAGAGGGGAGGGGGTCTGTGCAAGACTGCCCTGCCCTGAGAAGAACCTCCTGGATGCCCCCCACCGAGTGCCCACCCCCAGCCCGTGTTCTCTGGCTACCCAACACCAGTGGTGGTGAGCTCCTCCGTTTCTTCCTTGAATCTCCCATCAGCCCACCCACCTGCTCCCCCCTCGGCCCCGCCCAGCCCTTCCTTCCCATCCCTCCCCACCCCGGCTCCCTGCCTGATGCATCTCCCCATTACCTCATGCCTAGCATGTGGAAGAAAATAGCAGTAACCTCCTCTCCCGATTTCCTGCATTCGATCTCTCGCTGCCTCCCACTCCGCTGGCCCATGCTGGCCAGATCCATCAGACCAGAACTCGCATTATGTCATTCTGTTACTCAGGCACGTACCGCGGGCTCCCTGTTCCCCTGCAAGTTAAAGATAAAACGTCTTAGCAAAGCCTTGGAGGCCCTGCAGCGTCCGGTCCTCGCTTTCTATCTTTTTCTCTCCTGCCCTCCCCCCGACACCTTCACTCCAGCTGGAAAGATGGCACCATGTGGGCCCTCCATTACCGTGAATGTGAACCCCACAAATCCACTTTACACCTCTCCTGAAGTTCCTCAGTCTTCCCCAGACAGGGGACCCTCGCCCCCTGCCTCAGATAACAGAGTCCAGAGCCCCTCCCCAAGGCCAAAGCTCCATCTTGCTGACCTTAGCCCTGGGGTTCTCTTCTCCTCCTTCAAAAGATGTGTATAAGAGACAGCACCGCGGCCCCGCCCCGTCTGTCTCCTGCATCCTTCTCCGCCCCCATCTGCGGCATCACCCTGTCCACGCAGGAGTCCTGCCCGTGGCTTCCACCAGGATCTAATTTTTCTCACTTTGCTTTCTCCTGTCTGCCCTCCTCGGGACCACCCCACCTCTGGGGAGCTGTTTCTCCGCCTTCAGAGACCTTCCTAACCCCACTCCCACGTGTTAAAATGCAGATTCCAGGGCTCAGGGAGAAACTGGTCCAGTGGGTCTGAGAGGCTTGGGAACCTGCGTCTTAGCTGTTTCCCACCGGAATCAGATGGGAAAGACCTTCACTTTCAGAAACACTGGGCAAGGACTGGGAAGCCTGGACAAGCCTTCCCCAACGGCCACTCCCAACTTCTCCCGCAGGGTCCTGCCCTCCGCCCTGCTCGGTGTGGTCACCCTGGCTTCCAGGGCACAAGAAGGTGCCAGGAAGGACGGATGGAGGCAGAGAGGGCGGAGGAAGGAGGAAGCAGTGAGTCCGTGCCTGCTGCTCCGTCTCCGAGCTGGGCCTTCCTTAGCCTTCCTCTCTCTGTGCCGGGCCCTCTGCCGCAGCGGGGAGCCGTCCTCAATCAGGCCACCAGCCTTGCCTCACTATCTCCCTTCCCTTCCCCACCTCATCTGAGGTTTCTAGGAAGGCCAAAGGCTCCTGGGATGGGCCGTTTGGGTCTTAGGAGGGAATGGCAGAGCCTGAGTCCCCACCTCCCCAAGAAAGAGGCAAAAGCACCCCTGGGACTGAAAGAAAACCGGAGGAGGCGGGCAGGGCTCGGAGAAAGGTAACAGCAAACAGACGGGTGACCTTCAAGGGCCTCGAGCAGCTCCCTTCAGGCAGGCGCTGTCACCCCAGGTTGTAAATGCAGAACCACACGAGGGATGCTCAGAGAGATTAAGTGACTTGCTCAAGGTCACACCGCAAGTGGGAAAATAACTCGGTCATTCACACCCCTGCGTCTCCTAGAGCCTTTCTCAGGAGGCTGCAGGGAGGTGCCCCAGCCCTGCCCTGCCTGCCCCACCCCCGGGGGCCGTGGGGACAGGAGAGGGGACCGTGCAGAGATGAAAAGGGAACATCTGATAGGTCTGGCTGGAAGCATTAAAAATTCATCTAGAAACCTGACCCCAGCTGGACCTTGGGCCTGCCACCTGGACTGTCCCCGGCCTGGCGGCCTCTCAGAACCTGATGGGCAATGTCACTTCCACAGGGTTCTGTGGAAGCCCCCCTCCCACCCTCACCCCGCAAGTCTTCGCCTTTCATAGGAAAGGAGTTCTCTCATGGGTTTGGGAGCTAACACCGGGAGTCAGCAGCTCAGGAAACAGGGCTGTCAGCCCTCCCCCCACTCTGAGTGTGAGAACCTTAGAGGTTTAAGGGCTTATGGACCTTGTCATCTGGTGTCCTTCTCTGCCTCTCCCCAGGCAGAGAGATGCTCACGCTCAGGTTAGGGTTCCTGCGCCTGACTGTGATCCCCACGGTGGCCGGTAAGGGGCAGCCACCTCCTGGGAGCCAGCCCGAGCCTGAGCCTCTCCCAGCAGCTTTGAAGGAGGAGAAGAGAACCCCAGGGCTAAGGTCAGCAAGATGGAGCTTTGGCCTTGGGGAGGGGCTCTGGACTCTGTTATCTGAGGCATCTCAGGTTAGGGTTCCTGCGCCTGACTGTGATCCCCACGGTGGCCGGTAAGGGGCAGCCACCTCCTGGGAGCCAGCCCGAGCCTGAGCCTCTCCCAGCAGCTTTGAAGGAGGAGAAGAGAACCCCAGGGCTAAGGTCAGCAAGATGGAGCTTTGGCCTTGGGGAGGGGCTCTGGACTCTGTTATCTGAGGCAGGGGGCGAGGGTCCCCTGTCTGGGGAAGACTGAGGAACTTCAGGAGAGGTGTAAAGTGGATTTGTGGGGTTCACATTCATGGTAATGGAGGGCCCACATGGTGCCATCTTTCCAGCTGGAGTGAAGGTGTCGGGGGGAGGGCAGGAGAGAAAAAGATAGAAAGCGAGGACCGGACGCTGCAGGGCCTCCAAGGCTTTGCTAAGACGTTTTATCTTTAACTTGCAGGGGAACAGGGAGCCCGCGGTACGTGCCTGAGTAACAGAATGACATAATGCGAGTTCTGGTCTGATGGATCTGGCCAGCATGGGCCAGCGGAGTGGGAGGCAGCGAGAGATCGAATGCAGGAAATCGGGAGAGGAGGTTACTGCTATTTTCTTCCACATGCTAGGCATGAGGTAATGGGGAGATGCATCAGGCAGGGAGCCGGGGTGGGGAGGGATGGGAAGGAAGGGCTGGGCGGGGCCGAGGGGGGACCAGGTGGGTGGGCTGATGGGGATGTGTATAAGAGACAGGTCTGGGGAAGACTGAGGAACTTCAGGAGAGGTGTAAAGTGGATTTGTGGGGTTCACATTCACGGTAATGGAGGGCCCACATGGTGCCATCTTTCCAGCTGGAGTGAAGGTGTCGGGGGGAGGGCAGGAGAGAAAAAGATAGAAAGCGAGGACCGGACGCTGCAGGGCCTCCAAGGCTTTGCTAAGACGTTTTATCTTTAACTTGCAGGGGAACAGGGAGCCCGCGGTACGTGCCTGAGTAACAGAATGACATAATGCGAGTTCTGGTCTGATGGATCTGGCCAGCATGGGCCAGCGGAGTGGGAGGCAGCGAGAGATCGAATGCAGGAAATCGGGAGAGGAGGTTACTGCTATTTTCTTCCACATGCTAGGCATGAGGTAATGGGGAGATGCATCAGGCAGGGAGCCGGGGTGGGGAGGGATGGGAAGGAAGGGCTGGGCGGGGCCGAGGGGGGACCAGGTGGGTGGGCTGATGGGGATGTGTATAAGAGACAGGTCTGGGATACCCCCCCTCGCTTTCACCGCTCTGAAATAGCATCTGGACTAAAGGCCCATGAATATTTCACGATGATAATTCTGTGACCTGGACAGCCTGCTGCTGATTTCCCAGCATCCTCCCCCTCCCCCTCCCTGCCCAGGCCCCAGCAGTCCCTCTTCCTTCAGAGCTCTTGCAGGCTGGCCCCCTAAGCCCACTCATCAGCCTCCTCAAAGCCAGCATGACAGGCGCCCCCGTGAGACCCCAGACTCAGCACTCTCCATTGCACCCCAACCTCACACCTTTATCCAAAGTCTGCCAGCTTCAGGCCACAGACAGCAACTCTTTCCCATTCCATCCTACGCTCTCCACCAGCCTTCTGGGACCCCTGGCCAAGGGCGCAGGCCCTCAGCATCCTTAAGCCCTGACACCACGGTATCCTCTTTTCATCCCTCAGCTTCCAAGTTACATTCTTAACCCTAAATTTAAACCATCCAAGTCTCCCCCAGTTGCTTCTGGCAGACGAGACTCACCCAAGTCCTTCTCAGCCAAGGCTCTCCCCTTTCCCTAGCCTCTCCTCCACACACTGGAAAGATGAAGCTTCTCATCATAACTCAAGTGAGCAAGACACCCCCCACTTGGGATTCTCATCCCTCTGATTACCAAAATCCCTCAGCTTTTCCACTAACCCGCTTGGAGAACTGCTTCTCTGACCGGATTCCTCCCTGATGTCTTCTGCCTCACAGGAGCCAAGGGGAAGAACCCATTGGTCTACAGGGTTGCTGTGTACAGCTGTGCAGGTTGCACACTGCACAAGGGCCGAGTGTGAGCTGAACTCCAGCCTTTTGCTGTTTGCTAAAGTGTTTGCTGCGGTCTGAAGCTGTGTTGCCCTAAGGAAGAGGTGTCTTTTTCAGGTTTACCCAAAGCCATGTTTGGGCTGGCTGTGACCATCGCTGCCCATATTATCACTCCTCTTTGCAGGGGAAAGTGAGAGATGCTGCTTTTTCCTTCCTGAAGGAACAGAGCCTGGGAGAGAACCATTAGCCAGGCTGGAGGCCTTCCCCAGGCCTGGCTCCTCCGGCACAGACAATTCAGGGTCGGCTGCAGCTTCTCCCGGACAGATGAGGAGGCGAGGTGCGATCAGCACACTCCTGGCTTTCAGATTTCCCTGACCTGCCGGGGCCTCCACAGTCACCCCTCTTCTTCCTCCACCTTCAGTTTCTTCTTGTAGGGGCAACAGCAGGAAGCACTTGGATGCTGTGGAATGGCGCTCGATTGCGGTCTAACTCTCCCGGCCCCTGAAAGCGTGATGGTCCTAAGCCCTTCTCCCACTTTTGAGATCCTGAGCCAATAAACTTTACAGGAGATAAAATAATAGAATTTTTTAATAAATTTCCCCCCCCAAAACGATGTCTGTTGATCTTCACCACACAGGGGCCATGGTGGAGAGGAACATTCTCTCCAGGCACCCTCAAAAGTGTCCAGGGTAGACTTAGGAGAAAAGTATTTCTCCAGTGTCAGGAAGTTGAGGCGGGGGGGCGAGGATTAAGCAGAGGCCTGGGGCTGGCCTGACGTCCCTCCAAAGGGCTCCGGGGAGCGGCGTTCTTCCCAGAGCTTAAGAGGGCTCTGCTGGTGGGCGCTGCTCCGCAGACAAAGCTCCTCTCGAGTCCACCATAGGCGCTGGGGGACGGGGTCCGTGGCGGCCCGGGGTGCCCACTCAGCCTCGGAATGGGCACGGGTTGATGGCCGGAGATGGGGAGAAAACCCCGGCCATGTCTTCGGGTGGCTGGGCCACCAGACGTGCGCTTCGCGGGCTGCCAACAGCCGGCGGCCCGGGAGGCGGGGAGAGGTGGCCGGATCCCTGGGGATGCGAGGCGCTGGGAGGAGAAGGCAGGCCGCCAGCCCGTGGTGGGGACTGGAGACGGAGGAGGAGGGGCGGGGATGGGGGGCCGGGGAGACGCCGGCCGCTTCAGTCTCAGCACCGCGGTCAGAGGTGGTGGGGCGCCAGGATCAACAGGCAAAGCAGCGGGGCGGCGAGCCCGGGCGCGCGCGCGGGGCCGCGGGAGTCCGGGGGCGCCTGGCAGGCGGCGCCGGGGCACGTTTGCTCGCCCCGCCGGTCCTCGCCGCCGTAGCCACCCCAGTAGTCGTCCTCGGTGGGCGCGTCGCCACCCGGGCGTCCCCGCGCGTCCTCGGCGGGCAGGTCGCGGTAGAGAGTGGAGGGGTCGGCCGGCGGCGCCCCGACCTCGGCCACCCCGTACAGGTGGTTGGAGGAGCTGTTGGCGCGCGCGCGGCCCCCGGGCCGCGTGGGCGCGGCAGGCGGGCAGGCCTGGAAGTCTGCCTCGCGGAGCGCGCGCAGGTCGCGGCCCCGGCGCTCGGGTGGCGAGGCGCACGTCACGTCGGAGCTGGACACGCGCGCGCGCTGGAACCAGGCCCAGAGCGGCCGCGCGCGGCAGTCGCACGCCCAGGGATTGGCGTTGAGCCGCAGGAACTCGAGAGCCGGCAGGTCGGCCAGCGCCTCGCCGGGCAGCGAGGCCAGGCTGTTGTTGAACAGGTAGAGAATGGTGAGGCGGCCGAGGCCGCGGAAGGCCGCGCGGTGCACGCCCTGCAGCCGGTTCCCGTGCAGCAGCAGCCGGTCCAGGCTGCCCAGGCCGCGGAACACGTGCTCCGTGAGCAGCCGCAGGCGGTTCCCGTGCAGGAAGAGGTGGCTCAGGTTGGCCAGGTCCGCGAACAGGTCATCCTGGGGCGGGCATGGGGGAGAAGAAGACTGTTGAGTGCGCCTGAGACGGCCTCGGAGGGCGTTAGGACAGCGCGGGGAGCAGTGTGGCAGACCAGGAAGGGGCTCGCCTTCTAGAGTCCTAGGTTCGAATCCTGCCTCCTCCAACCTACTTGTGCGGGGAAAGCAGTGTAGTTCTTAGAACTTTGGGGTGCATCAGAACCCCCTGCTGATCCCTGAGCCCTCCTGCCCCGCCCCCCAGTTTCGGATTCAGCTGGTCTGGTGCCGGAGCGCTGAGATGCTGCGTGTCTTCACGAGTTCCCAGGTGACGCAGACGCTGCGGGTGGGAGGGCCACACTTGGAGCCGAGAGCTTACGATTTGGTTGAGCATTTCCCTTGTTTCATTTCATCTGCACATCTTACTGACTTCCTGACTCCAAATCCTGGCCCTACTATTAACTGACCCTTGAGCAAGTCACTCGGTATCCCTGTGACTCAGTGCTTCTCTGTAAGATGTGGTTAAATGAAACAACAGGTATTAATATACGGGCGTTGCCTCAGTTAGCCATTACTGTGAACTTGGCCAGCGATCTGTCTCCTCATCCGTAAAACGGGGGTGAGTGTACCTCCTCCTGGGTTTGTTCGGAGCCTTAAAGAAGACAGCCCACGTGCGGATGAGATGGGTGAAGTCAGGGTTTAAATGCGGCTTTGCCCTCTGCAGCTGCGTTACCTTCCGCAAGTTATTTAGCCTGTTTCCTCAGTGTGTGTAACTCAAGAGAACTCTTTCAGCAGACGGGGGCGGGGGGGTGTTACATGAGATCCGGTGACCATGTGGTACCCAGTCGGCACACAGACCACCATCAATAAATGATGGTTATTATGAACGGGGGCTTCCTGGGTGGTCAGTAATAAAGAATCCACCCGCCAACGCAGAAGACAAGGGTTCGATCCCTGGGTCAGGAAGTTCCCCTGGAGAAGGAAATGGCAGCCTTTCAACTATTCTTGCCTGGAGAATCCCAGCCTGGTGGCTTACAGAGCATGGGGTCATAGAAGAGCTGGGTATGACTTTAGCTACTCAACAAAAACAGCATGTGTCAGTAGGGTCTTAGTTACAGTTAGGTCCCATCCCCTGTCCTTTAACAGGGCCTTCCTGGAGCCTGGAGGTTCTGCCACTAGGCTGGGACAGAAGGGGACCATGTCGGCTCCACCCCACAGGGAGAGGGGCTATGCCCCCTGCCCGAGGCTAGAGAGTCTCTGAATCGGATCGTATTAGTGCTGGAAGGGCCCTGAACTGTGGTTCTGGGAGGGGAAGGGTGGGGTGGGTGTGCTCCACGGAGGGGAGCTTGCAGGGGCCCGGGCTCTGTATTTTAGCCAGTTCACCAAGGTATTGGTGATGGGCAACCTGGTTAGGGAGTGACTGCTTCTGGGTGCGCCAGCCCAACCTACCGTTTCTTTCTTTTTTTACAGAGGAGAGCACTGACACCCAGACAGATGAAGGGCTCGCCAGAGAGGCGGCCAGAGGCCCAGTCCTGAGGTCCCCCCCCACCTTGTGGAAGACACCACTGTGGTTCGCAGACACAAGGGGTCTGGTTCTGGGGGACAGGAGCATCCTCCACCCTCAAGCCAGCTCCCCCTGGATTCCCGGTTCCTGGCAGTGGCTCTACCACTGAGATGACCCCCCGGCGCCCCCCACTCAGGGCGCCCCGTCTCAGGCTCTCGGGCGGGGGGCGGGCGCTGACTCTCAACCCACACCCCCCACTCCCCCCCCCGCCCCGCCTAAAAACCACATTTCCCTCACAACATCCCCCTCCCCCGCCCCGCCCCGCCCGCTTCACAGCTCTCTGCATCCATTTGGAATCTCAGCGCAGCGGCCCTGCCCCCTTCCCTGGTCAGCATCCTGTTCTTAACCTTGCCTCTCCCCGGTCCAGCCTCCAATCAGCTGCTGGGCTGTGTGACCTTGGGCAATTGCAGGCACCTCTCTGAGCCTCAGTTCTTCTTTTTTTTTTACCCCCATCGGTGAAACAAGGATCTTGAGGTCATTGATCATTAAGATCCATCCTCATCTGATATTAATGAGCAAGAGAGTCCTGGAATGTACCTCATTCATTCAACAAAGCTGCGCTGAGTGTCTGCTCTGTGCCAGGCACCCCCACAGACGGCTTCACCCTTCTACCCCGGGTATCATCACCATCATTTGCGTCAGCAGCTGAGTAACCGAGCGCTTACCATGTGCCAGGCTCTGTGCTACACAGATCCCATGTAGTAACCGGATCCTCACAGCCCTGTGAGGCAGAAAATATTATCCTCCCCCTTTCAGAGATGAGGGGAGGGAGGCGCGGAGAAAGGCAAGTGACTGGCCTAGGGTGCAATACCCAATAGGAAGTGACGTGCGGACCTGAACTCTGGAGCCAGCCCTCCGAACAGCTGCCCTCTGCACTGAGACAGACCTGGAGTGATCCTAGGCTGTGCTGCTCGTGAGTTCAGTGGCCTTGGACGGGACGCCTTAACTTCCCCGAGCCTCGGTGTCCTTAGCCGTTGAATGGGGGAACGATGCTTCTCTGGACAGGCTTCCCTGATGGCTCAGCGAGAAAAGAATCCGCCTGCAGTGCGGGAGGCCCCGGTTCGATCCCTGGGTTGGGAAGACCCTCTGGAGAAGGAATAGGCTACCCACTCCAGTATTCTGGCCTGGAGAATTCCACGGACTGTATAGTCCATGGGGTCACAAAGAGTTGGACTGACTGAGCGACTTTCACTTCACTTCAGTGGACTGGGCACGCGGAGCCTTTTTCAAGCAGCATCCTCTTTAATCCTCACAACAGACTCCTGGGGTTTAGGGCATTGTCCCTATTTCATGGATGGGTCCGTTGAGGCTCAGAGCGGTTAAGTAACTTGCCCAAAGCCACAGGGCAAATGAGATCTGCCTGATGGAAAGACCTCTCTTTTGTGCCATGCAGGCTGCTCCAAGGATTCAAAAAAGGGCCGGCGTCTCTATCACGCAGCTCCGCTCCAGTAGGAATGGTGTTGCAGGAGGGCAGGGACCCTGTCCTCAGTCACGTCTGAAGCCGGGCACCCGGGACACAGCCTGGCGTGTGCTCAGTGAGTTAGCTGTGAGGAAGGTGCCTGCCCCAGGGCGGGGCATCTGGGAGAAGCCCCGACCTGTTTCCAGCTCCACCGCCCTCCTGAGCCGCTGTGGTCCTCTTCCCTCCACCACAGGGCCCCTCCCGGGCGCCCGGCACCATCGTGGGTCACGCCTGCGCCCTGGGGACCTCACGCCCGCGCGCCCCACCTGCCTGTGCCATCTCCCGGGCTAGTCTCTCCCGGCCGCTCACAGGCAGAGGCTGCCTCCTTCCCATCTGGGGAGGGCCAGGTATTTCCTTCCCATGACGCCCGTGCCATTCAGGCCAGGGGCGCACAGAACTGGCACGCCCCATTTCAGAAGAGCCTGGCACCCCTCAAGGTGCCCCCTGCCCAGGTCTTTCCTGACCCCCGGCCTCGGCTGCCATTTGTGATGGCGGGTCAGGCCATGATGATCAAACTGATTCAGCATGGGACTTCACAAATACGAGTTCATTGACTTGTTACAGCTGTTGATGGAAGGTATTCTTTTTACTAGTCCCATCTTAAAGTTTGGAAAACTGAGGTTCAGAGTGGGGGGCACCAATTTGCTGAAATCAAGTCGGAAAATAACAGAGCCAGGATGCACACTCAGGTCTGCTGACCCTCGATTCCCTAACCTACTGGAGTGCAGCCGGATGGTAGAGACACCTGGCTCTTTTTTAATCGTTAACAAAGATTTAATCATTCAAAGATTTGATCATTTTAAAAGCCTGCATGGCATAACCGATATATGTTGATAAGGAGGTCAGGGTCTCAGTAATAGTGGTTGTCGCACTAGTAATAATTAGCAACAATAATAATTATAGTGCCATTTATTGATGTGGCCCTGTGCTAAATTTTATTTTCTCTTATTTGGCTGCGCCACGTGGCACATGGGATCTTAGTTCCCTGAGCAAGAATCGAACCTGTGCCCCTTGAAGGGTAGTGTTAAGTGTAAGCACTGGACTGCCAAGGAATTCCCTACATTTTAATACTTACGAAACTTCTTAGATCAGTATTGATATGATTAAGTACTATCATGATTGCCAGAGAGGAAATGGAGGTGGACAAAGGTTGAGTAATTTGTCCAAAGTCACAGGTGAGCCAGGATTTGAACTCTGGTCTGGCAGATTCTAAAGCATGTGCTTTCAGAAATAAGCCCACTCTGCTGTTCTTATGAGTGCCACTCCCCCGCACCTGGTCAGACCCCCTGGTCTGAGTGATGAAAACGGCCTGAAATGTCACCAGATCATGAGGGTCCAAGCGCCGCCGGGTCTTCCTGCTGGTGCAGCCTCAGAAACTCATTCTGTGCCCCTGCTCCCCGCTTGCTGTGAGGCCTGTGATGCTGAGATCACGCACATTCCCAGGCACAGGGACAGTGTTCACGAGACTTTGGGACAAAGTCTCTGGGACCCTCGGTCTCAGCTGCCTTATCTATAAGGAGGCGTGAACAGTCCCCCAACAGGGCTGCAGAAATGAGATGAGGTGGCTGCGCACACTTTGGAAACCGCGAGGAGCCAAGTTAGGAAGGAAAAAAAGGAGTGTTCCGGCACCCACCCCTGGTCTCAGCAGAATCCTTGAAGTTGACCCATATCTTCAGGATAGGGCCCAAGATGAGCCATTTCACTGAGACCAGTATTCAGTGAGGCGGGTTTCTCTTTTTAAAATAGTATCTTAACAAGCATTTATAGCATGCTTACCGCATGCCAAGCACTATCTTAAGTGCTTTACAAATTATTCATGCACTTAAGGCTTCTAAAATCCCTAGGAGATGGGTACTGTGACTACCCCAATTTTACAGATGGGAAAACTGAGGCTCAGGGGGGTTATAAACGTCACACACTTGTAAATGACAGGGTTGATACCTGTAAAGTCCTTAGCACAGCACCCGACACTTAGTGTGCCCGCTAAGGGCTTGCTGTTTAGTCACTAAGTCCTGTCCAACTCTTTGTGACCCCATGGGCTGTAGCCCGCCAGGCTCCTCTGTCCACAGGATTTCCCAGGCAAGAATACTGGAGTAGGTTGTCATTTCCTTTTCCAGTGGATCCTCCCGACCCAGGAATTGAACCCACGTCTCCTGCAATGGCAGGCGCTTTCTTTACCACTGAGCCACTAGGCTGAAGGCTAGTGGGCTATTACTATCAGTAATTATGCAATAAATATGCTTGCAATGCAGGAGACCTGGGTTCAGTCCCTGGGTTGGGAATATTCCCTGGAGGAGGGCACGGCAACCCACTCCAGTATGCTTGCCTGGAGACTCCCATGGACAGAGGAGTCTGGCCAGCTACAGTCCATGAGGTCACAAAGAGTCACAACTAAGCAACTAAGCACAGTACCAGTGGTAAGGATAAAACACCACGTGTTTCCCAGGGTACTGTCTATTTTACTTCCTGTCTCCCCCACCCCTGGAATGCTCTCCACAAAGGCAGGAGTCTCCTCTGTGTTGTTCACTGCCCTTTTTTCACCAGCAAGCACTTACTGGGTGCTCAATAAATGTTGGATTATTATTGCTATCGTTACTGTCATTATCAGCATCAAATGCGCACAGTGCTGAGCAGTCAGGCCCCAGCCTGGGGTGGGGAGAGGGTCGCAGTTGGAAATGCAGAGGCCAGAAACTGAAAGGGGAGGCTTTTCTCCTCGGATGGTTTGGAGGGTCTGTTATTGCTTCCGGGGAAAACAGTGGGAGGACTTGACTGTCAGACAGTCAGCATAAGAACAACAGGGAACAATATTTAGATCAATAATAATAGCAATAAATAACAATTACTGTTATTCCTTCCTTTTTCTGAGCATCCATTTCCCAGCAACTTCACAGCTCATTACCCTTTCTTGTCTCCTTCTCCCATTGCGCTGAGACAGTAGGTTTGGGGGGATGGGATCCAGGAAGGGTAGGGTTTCCCCTGGCCTCGGCACCCACTGAGCGGGAGCCTCCTGTGGCGTGCCAGCTGCAGTGGCCCCGCCCTCCGTGCCCCCCTGCCCGTGGCGTGGGAGGGCGTACGGGTGGGCGAGAAAAGCCGCCACGATGCCCCTCCGGGCTGCACTGCCCGCGAAAAGGCAGAGTCCCTGGGAGGCAAGGGGGAGAGGAGAGATCACGGGAAGAGACACACACCTCCACCCAGACAGACTTGGGGGTGTGTGTGGAGTGGGCGCGTGAAGGGAGACAGACAGAAGAGGCAGACAGACGGGGGAGGCGAGTCAGTGAGCAAGATGGAGAGGGGCCACGAGGGAGAGACAGACAGACAGCGAGTCAGACGGGAGAGTGGGGGAGCAGAGAAAGGTGGAAGGGACAAGGGAAAGCCCTGGACCAAGGGGAGGGGCAGAAGCCTTCAGAGGGGAGGGAAGGGAAGGGAAGTCGCTCAGTCGTGTCCGACTCTTTGCGACCCCATAGAC
>SJYT01034688.1:294852-330778 GCA_006410635.1 Cephalophus harveyi | reverse complement strand
GTCCCGAGCCCGGGCAGCATCTTGTCGCGACGCTCGGAAGAGGGGGCTGCGGGGGGAGGGCGCCTCCACGGGCTCCCCGAGCCCGCCGGACGGACGGCGGAGGTCCCCGCGGGGCTCCGGGAGGGCCCCGCGCGGCGTGGCCGGGCCGCGGCGCTCTACCCCGCGCCCCCCGGGCTGCGAGCCTCAGGAGCAGCCATCGGCCCCGACGGGGCGCGGCGGGGCGCGGCTGGGCGCGGAGGGCTAGGGCTGGCCGTCGACGCCCGGGGCCCGCGCCCCCAGGAGCGCAGGCTGCGCGCGGGCCCGTCCGTCAGTCCGTCGGTCCGCGCGCCCCGGCCGCTCGCCGAGCGAGAGTGCGGACGGCGAGGCAGCTCTTCCCACCGCCTCCTCCCCGCGCTCGCTGGCTCCGCCCTCGCCTCCCGGCTCGCCGGCTTAACCCTTGCCTGCCCGCCAAGAGGCGGAGCGGCTCCCCGGCCCCCGGCAGTCCGGCCCCCTCCCTTGTCTGGGGGGCCCGGAGGGCTGTGTTCGATCACCCCGCTGGTGGAGGAATCCCCGCCTGAGGGGGTGCGGTCGTGTTCGGGAAACCCGTGAACTCGCCCAGTTCCCCCCCGGACCCCAACTCCCCCGAAGGGCTCCTGGGTCACCTCCCCGCGCCTTGCGCAGCCCGGGGCCCCTAAGCGCAGGCCTCGGACGCTCCTCCCTCTGGGAGAACTCCGAGATTCCCCCTTCGCTTCCTTTCCCAGACCCTGAGACCTGTGTGTAAGAACAGTGTCAGCAAGCATTTGTGGGCGCAAGCTCCGGGCCACGTGAGCGCGCGCGAGCCAGGATGTTTGTGCAGGTGTGACAGGGCTGGCTCGGATCTTTCTTACGGGCCCGGGGGGGCGGGTGGCCCGGGCACCTGAGTGGGCGAACCGATGAGGCACCGGGTGTTCCCCTGCTCGCGGGTCCGCGCGAATGGGGAACCTGGGGCCGGGGGCTTTGGGGGCAGGCGAGCTTGTGGCCGGGGTGGCTGGGGTGTGTGCGCCCTGGCGTGTGTACGCCCCTTGATGCCCTCGCAAGCGGGGGCAAGTTTGAGTGCGCGCGAGTCTCCTCCATGAGGGCGGTGGAACCCTCGCGCGGACTTCCTTCTCAAGAGGGGTGCATTCCGACCTCTTCTAGACCCCTTCGTGCCCCTCATGGCCTTGTTCGGGGCGATCCCTGCGGGGCCGACACCGAAGCGTTTTCTCCTAAAGGCGGCAGTGGGATTCACCCTGGCCTTCACCTGCTCCAGGGCGAAGGGCACCCAGAGCTTGGGAGCGCCCCGGCACGGGACGGGTGGGGGGCCCTCGGGGTCGCCATTTCGGGGCCGCAGGTCGGGCTGGGGATGTGAGCGCGGCGCGTTCGACGACCGGGGCGGGCGGCGCAGGACCCGCAGGCGTCCCGGATGGCACCGCCCGCGAGCAAAGCGACAGATGCCCTCGGCGCTCTGTCGGGCTCCTCCTCACCCTCCCGGGACAGAACAGCGGCTCTCAGCGCCTGGCATACAGTCGGCGCTCTATAAATGCTGACCTCAGCTATCCGTTCACTCTCGGTCCGTCCGTAGTCTCATGCGTCCCTCGTTCGCGTCCCATTCCTCTCCTTTCTCCCCCGACTCTCACTCACATTTCACGGCCCCGGTCTCCGTCCCCTCCCACCCTTCCCCGTCTCCTTTCCCTCTCGCTCCCTTTTCGTGTCCGCCTTTCTGTCCGTGTGTCTGTCGCCCGCCTCCAGTCCTCATGACCCCCTGTCTCTCCATCTCTGGGTCTCGGTTTCAGTCGCGGGCTCCCAGCCTTCTTGCCCCTCGGCCCTCGGGCGCCCCCCAGTCGGCCCCATTGTCTGCCCTTCCCCGGCTCCCAGCATCTAAATGCCCTCTCCCCGCGACTCAGCCTTCGGGTGGGGTGGGAATGCAGAGGGACGGCCCCGGGGCCCCTGTCCCCGCCCCCTGCCCCATCTCTAGAAAGCAGGGTCCCTGCGCTTCCCGGGGCCCACCCCGCGGAGCGCCCGCGCCCGGGAAGGGGCGCGCGCAGGGGGCGGCGGGGAGGGAGTGTTGGGGGAAGCAGGGTGGGATTTGGCGGCCTTCCCCGGAATGAGCCGCGGCACAATCTGTCGCTGGGTTTGTTTGCCGAGCTGCCTCCGGAGCGCGGTGGGGCTGGCTCCCGGGAGCGAAATATCACACGAGGCGGAGACAGACGCAGAGGGGCGGGTGGGCGGCGGGCTGACTCAGGTGTGCGCTGTCATCGGAGAGCGGGTGGTTGGGGGGTACCCGGGACCCCCGACACTGGCAGGTCCCGGAGCTGGGAGGGAGCTCCCATCCCAGGGTGACTTGCAGGAGGGGGGGCGCCCCTGCCAATGACCCCGGCCTGGGAGCCCAAAGAGACACCTCGAACTTGAGTGTGTCCCAGTCGGCGAAGATTCCCTGTGCTCACGTATCCCACTACCCAGGCGTCGGTTGCCTATAATTATCTGCTGACTCACTACTTTCCCCTACTAGACCGCCAGCTATTTGAGGGCAGGAAATTCGCCTCATCCATCTCTGCGTCCCCAGCAGGTGCTCAACGAACAGGTCGGGTGAATGAATGGGTGTGGGTGGGCGGTGGGGTCTCAATTTACAGGAAATACCATCTTCCCAGGAGAGCTTTCCCATCTCTTGTTCCTCCCCTCCCTTGGGCGGTCCCCCCAACCCCCAGCCTGTCCTACAGACAGGCAGGAAATTGGAAACAGCTCTTCCGAAGCCCAGAGTCCTCTAGGTGACCCAAAGAGAATGCCTTCCTTTTTCTGGGGCCTCAGTTTCGTCATCTGTATAATGGGATTATACCACTCACAGTTATGCTTCAGCTTACCAATAAGTCTCCAGCAAGTCAAGGTATGAGAAAGGACTTAGTGAAATGAGGTTCTGCCGAGTGTCGGAGGTGGCGGCTGTTGTCATTACTGTTTGGGTGGTGATCCTTAAGGTCTTTATCTCAGCAGAATCAGACACCCTGTTGGATGGAACTGAACTTCTGCAGTTAGAGGTTTGGGGATCTAAGGGATGGAAGCTGATGTGGGTACGCTTGCTTAGTTGCTCAGTGGTGTCTAACTCTTTGTGACCTTTTGGATGAGTAGCCCACCAGGATCCTCTGTCCATGGGATTTTTCAGGCAAGAATACTGGAGTGTGTTGCCATTTTCCTCCTCCAGGGGGTCTTCCCCACCCTGGGATGAAGCCCGGGTCTCCCGCCTTGCAGGTGGACTCTTTGCTCACTGAGCCATTGGGGAAGCCCTGGCTGATGGCCGTTGGGGCAAAATGAAAGGGGTCATCTGATGCCGGTCTGGACACCCGGCCGGGCTCTGCGAGGTGCTGTGTCCCCGGGACTTGGCACAGAGCTGGCCCGCCCTCTGGTGGCCGTAGGTGGATCTGCA
Source organism: Cephalophus harveyi (assembly GCA_006410635.1). NCBI lineage: Eukaryota > Metazoa > Chordata > Mammalia > Artiodactyla > Bovidae > Cephalophus > Cephalophus harveyi. The sequence goes on along the minus strand of SJYT01034688.1, from coordinate 327,366 downwards.
GCCCCAAGGGACGCCCAGGAGCTCAAGCAAATTGGCTGATGGATGGATCCCCACCCCTACCGCCCTGCCCCAGAAGGAGGGTTCCCTGGGTGGAGACCTGGGAGGTCACGTGGAAGAAGCAGCAGGACACGGACGCAGGCTAGATGAGTCTTGCCTTCATCAATGAGTGTCCTCCTTTCAACATCACCCCTACTCTCAGTGTGGCCCCCAGGGCCCCGTCCTCCTTCTGGGCAACTCCACCTGGTGAGTTCACAGAACCTTCCTGGTTCTTTTTCTCCACCTATTTGGCAACAAGGTGGGGTGGCTCCATGGTCCAGAGCAGAGCTTTGCCGGGTGCTGTCCTGGCTCTGCGGCAGTCACAGCTGGATGGCCTTGGGCTAGCAGTTAACATTTCCCAAGCTTCCGTTTCCTCCTCCGAACAATGGGGGTGGATGGAGGAGGGCTGCAAGCAACAGTGGTTCCCGGAACTTCCCTGGCGGCCCAGCGGTTAGGAGGGCAAACTGGACCCGCATTAGAAGTCTTGGGTTCTAGCCCAGACCCTGCCTCTGAATGGCTGTGTAATGTGGGACAGACCGCTGTTGTCCCTGGGCTTCCAGCTCCTTCTTTCAAAAGGTGCATCTTGGACTCAGAACTCTTGAGAAGTCTCGCAAAGCCATGACTGGGTGACACCCCACCTCTGTGACCCTGGAATCAGAAGCTACTGAAAATGGAGCCTCTCAGCTAGATTCCGTGCTGCCCCCGTCTTTCCCAGCCCTGGGGGTGTGATGGGGACCCCAGAGGAAGATTAGAATTTCTAGGGATCCCTCAGACCCCGCTCCCCCAGGCACCCCCACTGGCTGCCAGGCTTGTCGGTGACCGGCGGTTGGTGAGCGTGTACTCTGGAGGGAGGGAGAGACCGCTGCCCCTGCCCTTTACACCCAGAACCCTTGCCATGAGTCCCGCGTCCTCCTCTGCCTGGCGTGCTGGGGACAGGGATCCTTTCTGAAACAGGAGATGAGGAGACTGCCCTGGTGGTCCGGAGGTTAAGAGTCTGCCTTTCAATGCAGGGGGTGTGGGTTCCATCCCTAGTCGGGGAACCAAGATCCCCCACGTTGATGCGCCTGTGCTTGCTAGAATCCGCAGGCTGGGGAAGCCCTCACCCTCAGCAAAGACCCAGTGCTGCTAAATACATAAGACAAACGGGAGAACACCTAGACCAGGCGTGTTAAAGGGCGAGGGTGTCGGGGCGCCTTTTCCCCTGCTTGGCCATCTACATCATTTGTGTGAGGGCGGTGGAACCCTCGCGCGGACTTCCTTCTCAAGAGGGGTGCATTCCGACCTCTTCTAGACCCCTTCGTGCCCCTCATGGCCTTGTTCGGGGCGATCCCTGCGGGGCCGACACCGAAGCGTTTTCTCCTAAAGGCGGCAGTGGGATTCACCCTGGCCTTCACCTGCTCCAGGGCGAAGGGCACCCAGAGCTTGGGAGCGCCCCGGCACGGGACGGGTGGGGGGCCCTCGGGGTCGCCATTTCGGGGCCGCAGGTCGGGCTGGGGATGTGAGCGCGGCGCGTTCGACGACCGGGGCGGGCGGCGCAGGACCCGCAGGCGTCCCGGATGGCACCGCCCGCGAGCAAAGCGACAGATGCCCTCGGCGCTCTGTCGGGCTCCTCCTCACCCTCCCGGGACAGAACAGCGGCTCTCAGCGCCTGGCATACAGTCGGCGCTCTATAAATGCTGACCTCAGCTATCCGTTCACTCTCGGTCCGTCCGTAGTCTCATGCGTCCCTCGTTCGCGTCCCATTCCTCTCCTTTCTCCCCCGACTCTCACTCACATTTCACGGCCCCGGTCTCCGTCCCCTCCCACCCTTCCCCGTCTCCTTTCCCTCTCGCTCCCTTTTCGTGTCCGCCTTTCTGTCCGTGTGTCTGTCGCCCGCCTCCAGTCCTCATGACCCCCTGTCTCTCCATCTCTGGGTCTCGGTTTCAGTCGCGGGCTCCCAGCCTTCTTGCCCCTCGGCCCTCGGGCGCCCCCCAGTCGGCCCCATTGTCTGCCCTTCCCCGGCTCCCAGCATCTAAATGCCCTCTCCCCGCGACTCAGCCTTCGGGTGGGGTGGGAATGCAGAGGGACGGCCCCGGGGCCCCTGTCCCCGCCCCCTGCCCCATCTCTAGAAAGCAGGGTCCCTGCGCTTCCCGGGGCCCACCCCGCGGAGCGCCCGCGCCCGGGAAGGGGCGCGCGCAGGGGGCGGCGGGGAGGGAGTGTTGGGGGAAGCAGGGTGGGATTTGGCGGCCTTCCCCGGAATGAGCCGCGGCACAATCTGTCGCTGGGTTTGTTTGCCGAGCTGCCTCCGGAGCGCGGTGGGGCTGGCTCCCGGGAGCGAAATATCACACGAGGCGGAGACAGACGCAGAGGGGCGGGTGGGCGGCGGGCTGACTCAGGTGTGCGCTGTCATCGGAGAGCGGGTGGTTGGGGGGTACCCGGGACCCCCGACACTGGCAGGTCCCGGAGCTGGGAGGGAGCTCCCATCCCAGGGTGACTTGCAGGAGGGGGGGCGCCCCTGCCAATGACCCCGGCCTGGGAGCCCAAAGAGACACCTCGAACTTGAGTGTGTCCCAGTCGGCGAAGATTCCCTGTGCTCACGTATCCCACTACCCAGGCGTCGGTTGCCTATAATTATCTGCTGACTCACTACTTTCCCCTACTAGACCGCCAGCTATTTGAGGGCAGGAAATTCGCCTCATCCATCTCTGCGTCCCCAGCAGGTGCTCAACGAACAGGTCGGGTGAATGAATGGGTGTGGGTGGGCGGTGGGGTCTCAATTTACAGGAAATACCATCTTCCCAGGAGAGCTTTCCCATCTCTTGTTCCTCCCCTCCCTTGGGCGGTCCCCCCAACCCCCAGCCTGTCCTACAGACAGGCAGGAAATTGGAAACAGCTCTTCCGAAGCCCAGAGTCCTCTAGGTGACCCAAAGAGAATGCCTTCCTTTTTCTGGGGCCTCAGTTTCGTCATCTGTATAATGGGATTATACCACTCACAGTTATGCTTCAGCTTACCAATAAGTCTCCAGCAAGTCAAGGTATGAGAAAGGACTTAGTGAAATGAGGTTCTGCCGAGTGTCGGAGGTGGCGGCTGTTGTCATTACTGTTTGGGTGGTGATCCTTAAGGTCTTTATCTCAGCAGAATCAGACACCCTGTTGGATGGAACTGAACTTCTGCAGTTAGAGGTTTGGGGATCTAAGGGATGGAAGCTGATGTGGGTACGCTTGCTTAGTTGCTCAGTGGTGTCTAACTCTTTGTGACCTTTTGGATGAGTAGCCCACCAGGATCCTCTGTCCATGGGATTTTTCAGGCAAGAATACTGGAGTGTGTTGCCATTTTCCTCCTCCAGGGGGTCTTCCCCACCCTGGGATGAAGCCCGGGTCTCCCGCCTTGCAGGTGGACTCTTTGCTCACTGAGCCATTGGGGAAGCCCTGGCTGATGGCCGTTGGGGCAAAATGAAAGGGGTCATCTGATGCCGGTCTGGACACCCGGCCGGGCTCTGCGAGGTGCTGTGTCCCCGGGACTTGGCACAGAGCTGGCCCGCCCTCTGGTGGCCGTAGGTGGATCTGCAGCCCCAAGGGACGCCCAGGAGCTCAAGCAAATTGGCTGATGGATGGATCCCCACCCCTACCGCCCTGCCCCAGAAGGAGGGTTCCCTGGGTGGAGACCTGGGAGGTCACGTGGAAGAAGCAGCAGGACACGGACGCAGGCTAGATGAGTCTTGCCTTCATCAATGAGTGTCCTCCTTTCAACATCACCCCTACTCTCAGTGTGGCCCCCAGGGCCCCGTCCTCCTTCTGGGCAACTCCACCTGGTGAGTTCACAGAACCTTCCTGGTTCTTTTTCTCCACCTATTTGGCAACAAGGTGGGGTGGCTCCATGGTCCAGAGCAGAGCTTTGCCGGGTGCTGTCCTGGCTCTGCGGCAGTCACAGCTGGATGGCCTTGGGCTAGCAGTTAACATTTCCCAAGCTTCCGTTTCCTCCTCCGAACAATGGGGGTGGATGGAGGAGGGCTGCAAGCAACAGTGGTTCCCGGAACTTCCCTGGCGGCCCAGCGGTTAGGAGGGCAAACTGGACCCGCATTAGAAGTCTTGGGTTCTAGCCCAGACCCTGCCTCTGAATGGCTGTGTAATGTGGGACAGACCGCTGTTGTCCCTGGGCTTCCAGCTCCTTCTTTCAAAAGGTGCATCTTGGACTCAGAACTCTTGAGAAGTCTCGCAAAGCCATGATTGGGTGACACCCCACCTCTGTGACCCTGGAATCAGAAGCTACTGAAAATGGAGCCTCTCGGCTAGATTCCGTGCTGCCCCCGTCCTTCCCAGCCCTGGGGGTGTGATGGGGACCCCAGAGGAAGATTAGAATTTCTAGGGATCCCTCAGACCCCGCTCCCCCAGGCACCCCCACTGGCTGCCAGGCTTGTCGGTGACCGGCGGTTGGTGAGCGTGTACTCTGGAGGGAGGGAGAGACCGCTGCCCCTGCCCTTTACACCCAGAACCCTTGCCATGAGTCCCGCGTCCTCCTCTGCCTGGCGTGCTGGGGACAGGGATCCTTTCTGAAACAGGAGATGAGGAGACTGCCCTGGTGGTCCGGAGGTTAAGAGTCTGCCTTTCAATGCAGGGGGTGTGGGTTCCATCCCTAGTCGGGGAACCAAGATCCCCCACATTGATGCGCCTGTGCTTGCTAGAATCCGCAGGCTGGGGAAGCCCTCACCCTCAGCAAAGACCCAGTGCTGCTAAATACATAAGACAAACGGGAGAACACCTAGACCAGGCGTGTTAAAGGGCGAGGGTGTCGGGGCGCCTTTTCCCCTGCTTGGCCATCTACATCATTTGTGCGGATAACTGGCCTTGACCAGCTACTTGCTTCATGTCGTGAATTCACGTGCACTGGCTCATTTGAGACTCAGAGCCGTTCAGTGGAACGGCTGTCTACTGACACCCGCTTTATACAGATGGTGGTACAGACTCGGAGCGCTGCTGCTACTTTTAGATCTGGGAGAGAGGGGTCTTGCCCTGGGTCTCGCGCATCAGAGGGTTTTGCTGTGGTCCGCCTCCAGCCAGCATCCTTCCATGGGGGAAAAAGGTCCAGAGACTAAGCGGCTGTGGCCCCAGAGAGTCTGCGTTCCCCTTTTACTTTTTATTAATTTCTTTAGCTGTGCCGTGTGACTTACGGGATCTGAGTTGAACCCAGGCCACCACAGTGAAAGCCTGGAATCCTAACTGCAGAGCCACGAGAGAATGCCCTGGATTCCCCTTTGAGACCATGCGTTGGGTATCCAGAACCCTGGGAGCTCCTGATCAAATGACCCGAGCCTCCTTCCAGGACCTGTGTGGGCAGCTTCTCCCATCTACCTTTGCCTCCCGTGTGTATCCCTAGCTTGGCTAGGAGGCGGCTGTTTGGAAGGGCTGTGGGTGGAGCTTGGACATGTAAGAGGAATATTCCGATACATCTGTGTGAGACCCTTGGCTTGGGATGGAACTGTGTTTGGGAAGAAGAAGAGTTGGCTGTATTTCTGTAGAGAGCTCCGAGAAGTCAGTCATTCTAAACTTGAACTTAGCCGTCCAATGCCAGGTTCTTTTGAAGAACACGACAGAGTGGTACCGGTGTGGTAGAAGGCTGGGGGTACCTCGTGGGCAGGGACTGCTTGGCATGGACCCTGCCAGTCTATGGTACCAGAGCCTCTGTTTACAAAGATGAAGGGCTGCTGGACCAAGAGGTCATGTGGCTTCATCAGAGGTGTCATGACAGAGAAGCCCCTGAATCCAGGTCTGTGCGAGTCTCTCTCTCCTTCATGACGCTCCATGCCAGTCCTGAGCAACAGTCAGAGTCCTGGCTCCCTGGGGTTCTCTCGGTTAGAAAGCTGAGTCCCGGGCGTCCCTGCTGGCTCAGTGGTAAAGAATCTCCCTGCCAAGGCAGAAGACACGGGTTTGATCCCCGGTATGGGAAGATGGCACGGGCCTCAGCAGCTAAGCCCATGAACTACAACCATTGAGCCTGTGTTCCAGAGTCCGGGAGCCGTACCTCCTGCGCCCACGTGCAGAAGCTCCTGAGGCCCACGCACCCTAAAGCCCGTGCTCCACGAGAGAAGCCACCACAGTGAGGTGCCCCTGCCCACCGCGAGGAGAGAAAAGCAACAGCGCAGCCCAGCGCGGCCCAAAATAAGCAAAGGTATTTAAAGAAAAAGCGGGCTGTCCCGATGTGTCTGCCGGCGTGCCCTTCCCGGGGATGAGCGCCTCCCTTTCTCGCGAGGCTGTGAGCTCCGCGTCGTCTCCGACTTTGTCTGTCCCGTGCACCTGGCCAGCTTGGCCCGGAGGAGGCCCCTGGCGAATGTGGCTGACCTGCTGGCCCATCGTCTAGCGAGGAGGATGCTGGTAGGCCCTCGTGGTGCACGGTGCTGCCGGGCTGGGAGTGAGGACGCGGGGTTGGAGGCTGGCCGTGGGGAGGGACAAGGAAGCCTTGCCTGGGGGGTGGCTACGGCCGAGCTGCCTTAGACTCCATCGGCCTGGGCACCCGCGCTGCAGACAGAAGACTCCCCCGACTCCGTTTTCCCGGTTGCCCTAATTCTCCAGCTGCTCCCCCGCCCCCGCCTTGCAGACCCCAGGTGAGGGAGGTGCTCATGGCATCCCCTCACCGTGCGTTCCCCCGCGGGCCACACACGTCACTTACCTGCACAGCAAAAGCAGTCCCTTTCCCCAGCAATTCTGTGGGCCGAAGCCACTCAGTTTGCGAGGAAGCACGAAGGGCATCGTGGGGGATGAGGCAGGGAACCAGGAGCTCCAGGATGGGGCACACAGACCCTCGTGCCGTTCCCAGCCCCGTGGTGGCATTCAGACCCCTACTCTGGGATCAAGCCCCGGCAGCCTGCCTGTGGCCAGCTTTCTTGGTCTCCCAGCCCACTTTCCTTAACTCATCTCAGAATGAATCTCCCCAAGGTGTTGTGTGATCACGCACCCCCCTGCTCAGAAGGCTCCAGTAGCTAAGTCTGGCTGGCAAATGATTAAATTTATCAACTCCGAAATGCTCATTCAAATGGATAAGAAAAGCCTCCAACAGTTGAGCAGGTGAAGGATGTGGAGCAGTACTCCACCCAAGAGGATAAGCAGAGAGTAAACAAATACTTGGAAAATAGTTCAGCTGGTTAGTGATCAAAGAGATGCAAATGAGAACAGTATGGAGATTGCATTTCATACTTATTAAATTAGCAGAATTTACAACCCCCATCCCCTGGTGCTGCCAGGGTTGGATGGAGTCTGTCTTCCTCCATCTCTGGAAGCAGCGTGCAAAACTCTGGCAAACCATCTAGTACAACGTAACAAGAGCCTTGAAAACATGATTACCTTTTGACCCATTAATCTCACCCCTGGGAAATGATTTTAAGAGCACAATTCAACAGAAGAAAAAAGCTCCAGGCATGCCATAGGCATTATTCTGTATTTTTCCAGGCAGTGAGATGGTTAAGAAAACCATGCCTAATGTACTCAATGCAGCATTATGCTGCCACAAAAATGATAATTATAAAGAATACGCAGAAGCATGGAAACCGTTCATAACATCATGTTTGTTGAGAAAAAGCAGGATACACAATTTGCATGAACACTGTGATTGCAACCACGAATAGCAAGTATTCATGTTGACGAAGGCTGGAGGAGAATATGCAAAATTGAAAATTATTTAAGGTTGGGGAAATGACGAGCGGCTTTCCTTTTTGTTTAAGAATCATTCTTTGTTAATGTTGTTGAAATGTTTTCAAAACAGAGTGAACACTATGAAAACAAAGCCGTCTTTACTGCGTATAGAATAAAGCCAGAACTCTTCAGCCTTCACTCACTATCGTGATTGCTTAATATTAATAATGGATGTAAAAATGTTAATTAATAATGAAATAATTTAAAAAATAGTGATCACATTTGCTAATTGCCTGCTACATTCCAAGCAGTGAGGTGAGTGAGTCATCCATGTGATTTCACTGGAGCTTCATGACAACCCTGTGAATAAAAGCTAGTATTAATCTTGTTTTACAGATTAGGCACCTGAGATCCTGTGACGTTAGGCCACCGCACCACTCTACAGCCAGGGCTGTCGGATTCCACGGCTTGTGCTCAATCCCGTTGATTGGCTTTGTGTGTCGCATCTTGAGGCACTTCAGTCACTAGTGTTTCACCGTCATTATCTGGGAATAACCGTGGCTCGTATGGGCTTCCCAGGTGGCACTAGCGGTAAAGAACTGTCCTGCTTAAGAGCAGGTTTGATCCCTGGGTCGGGAAGATCCCCTGGAGGAGGGCATGGCAACCCACTCCAGTATTCTTGGTTGGAGAATCCCATGGACAGAGGAGCCTGGTGGGCTACAGCCCATGGGGTCACACAAAGTCAGACACAACTGGATGGACTTAACAAACACACACGTGGCTCCTACGTCATGTACTGTGATGAACTTAATTTTAAAATTTAGGGGACTTTCCTGGTGGTCCAGCGATTAAGACGCCATGTTCCCAGTGCAGGGGATGTTGGTTCAATCCCTGGCTGAGGAGCGAAGATCCCACATGCCCTGCTGAGTGGCCAAAAAAATAAAATGTAAATCAACTCAATTTTTAAACATTTGAATGCCTACTCTAGTATTCTCCTAAACAAAAATCCCCCTGGAATCATCTGTTAAATGTATTGGCTGTATTTTCCAATGTGCAATAATACAAAAAAGTGTTAATAGCATTAACAAAAAATCACCTGAGATCATCTTGGAGACCTCTCTTGGGGGGAAAAAAACATGAGCTACCTTCTGCCACAGTTGGCCCCAGTCTCCCGGTCCAGTCTTACTTCCCCTACAGCTCCCGCTGTTTATGCTGGGGCCATTCCTGAGGCCGGAGCCCCTCCAACTCCTCCCAGCCCTGCCGCGCAGCCCCTCCCTGCTCCCAGCCTCAGGGCCTCCGCAGGGCCTGCCTGAGCCAGATGCAGACGGAGCCGTTAGTGGACAGAGAGGACACAGACCAGAGGGCTGCCCGTCACAATAATCGATTCCTGTTCCAGCCGCCCTGGTGGCTCTGACCGTAAAGAGTCTGCCTGCGACACAGGAGACCGGGGTTCGATGCCTGGGTCTGGAAGTGCCCTGGAGAAGGGCGTGGCAACCCAACCCGCTCCAGTACTCTTGTCTGGAGAATCCCATGGACGGAGGAGCTTGGTGGGCTACAGTCCATGGGTCGCACAGAGTTGGACATGACTGAGCGACTTCACTTTCACTTTCACCTTCTTAACAGATTTTTTAAGGGAACAATGCAAGCTTATTATCCATAGGCACAGTGTTGCAAAGCACATCTCTAGAATTTACTCATCTTGACTAATTGCACCTTTACTGTTGGCTCCTAATAATGACCTTATAAAATGGACATAGCTTTTAATTTCTCTTTTGTTAGGAAACCGAAGCCCGTAAGGCTTAAGGCGTTTGCTCGGGTCACACAGTGGATGAGTAACAGGCCAGATCCGAGTCAAATGCTGTTTGACCCCTAAGCCCCTTTCAGCATTCGGGTCCTGGGTCTTATTGGTGATGAGCAGCAGGCCAACAGCTCCGCCTTCTCTGCCCTCCAGAGTGGGCGCATTCTTTATGGATGGGGTTCTTAATGAGCACAGCCACTTTGGAAGAGAATTTGACAACAGCTATTAAATGTAAAATGCTCACGGACTCCAAAATTCACTCAATTCAGGCTTAGGAAATCATCCTGCAGTTATTCGTGAAATGGACATGGAGATATCTGTAGCTTAATAGTCGAAGTAGCGTTGTGTGTGGTAGCGTGTGATGTAGGAAACACGACCTAAGTATCATCAATAGGGAATTGTTTACGTAAATGTTAGCACGTCCGTCAAAAAGAAGGAACAAAGTCTGCAAGTTCTTAGGAGCTTCCGTGGTGGCTCGGTGGCTCGGTGGTGAAGAATCTCCCTGCCAAGGCGAGAGATGAGGGTTTGACTCTTGCATTGGGAGGCGTTCCCTAGAGAAGTTCTTGTATTCTTGCCGGGGAAGTCCCATGGACAGGGGGGTCTGGCAGGCTACAGTCCATGGGGCTGCAGAAGAGTCACATGCTACTCAGCACAAGACTTGGCAAGTACACAACAACAACGAGTACTTTCTGGGGCTTCCCCGGTGGTCTAGAGGTTAAGAGTCTGCCTGTCAGTGCAGAAGACTTGGGTTCGATCCTGGTCCTGGACGATCCCACTTGTCTTGGGGCAACTCAGCCTCTGAAGCACTACTGAGCCGGCAGGCAGTGATAAAGACCCAGCACAGTTAAAAAAAAAAAAAAAATATATATATATATATATGTATATACACACACACGTATGTTCTTATATGGAACAATATCAAAGATACTAGGAAAGCAAAGTGCAGAACAGTATAATAGCATGTTGCCATTTGTATCAACCCCCTGTGAGATGAAATGTAGAGTTATACGCACATATACTGATACACACACAGACTCCCTCTGGAAGAACGGAAGTAAAACAGGTAGGGGTGGCTGCCCGGAATTTGGTATTGGAAGGACTCTGGTTGAGCAGGAGTGAAGGGTCTGGCTGCAGGGTTTGTCTGGCCCGCAAACTATGTGGAGTCTAGGGTAATTTGAGGGGCTCGTGGATTAGAGTTCTAGAGACGGTCCCACCTCAGCTGCCTCTCAGCCCTGCCCCGGATCCCCCGGGAGACTTGGGTGATGCTACGTGACCTTTTGTGCTGCCCATGTTTTAAAACCCTGTGCATGTATTTCCTGTTTAATAATTTAAAATTTAGAATTAAAAAGAGAAGAATGTCCTGCCTGAGGCAAGACCCTCCTAAGCAATGCTGGCTTCCCAGGACGTAACTCTTGCGGCACAGGCAGGACCCGGGCACCCTGTCTCTGTTATTTTTCCAGGTGACAACCTTCGCCTGTCCCTTCTCTGGCCAGCAGCTGGGAGGCTTCAGAGGTGGATTTTTGGTCAAGACAGCTGAGTGGCTTCTCGAAGCCTAAGGGCTTTATTCTAAGGTGGGGATCATGTATTCTTCACAGGATGGTTTGAGGGGACGACAGCTGGTCCTGGGTGGTACCTATCCTGGCCCGGGTGTGAGTTGGAAAAGGATTTCCAGACATGAGACAGAATGAGAGGGAAGTAAAGTTTATTAGAGCGGGAGACGCTGTTAGAATAGCAGGCCAGCTCAAAGGAGAACTGACATTTAACAGGGGTCCTTAATCCACTTTTACGCCCAGGGTCTTGTGGGCATTTGCTGATTGGATGAGACGTGTGCTGGGCGGGCGAAAAGTCAGGCCAATGCCTTCTCCCTAGAGAGTGGGAGGGGAGACAGGTTATACTGCTCAGGAGGACCTGAAATCCACGGAGGGTCACAGCGCAGGGAGGGAAGGAGCATAAGGGTCTGGTTTTACTTTCCTGCATGCCAGGACCCTCCTTGGTTTCATCTGCTCTTTCTCCTCGGCTCACCATGGTACCCAGAGAGGGGACAGGCCGGTGGGGAGACCGCTTTATGTACAACCTTGGGGAATTGTTCATGTTGAGTTGTGAGAGGGTCAAACCAGAACACAGTGCGAATGGGAAGGATGCCCCTCATCCAACAGAGTACTTTACAGAAAATCCAACCCAAACTGGCTTAACCGGGTCTCCTTGTCCTTTGGGAGGAGAAAGCAGGCTGTACCCCACCACGGGATTAAAATCTTTCCCTTCTTTCTGGGATATTTTAGGTCAAAACCCCCTCAAGACAGCTGTCACCTGAAAGGTATTATATACTGACTGACTTGGGTTGGGGCTCCTGAATCAGTCCCTGGCAGGAGGCTGATGCCACTGTGATTATCCTGGACGCATCAGGACAGACTTGCAGGTGGGGTGAAACCCAGAGCCGCATCACTGCTGGACAATGCGCTGTACTCTTTTCTTTTTTTGCCATCAATTCCAACACGCTAGAGAAATTGTTTATTTACTCGGTTTATTGTTCATTGTCTGTCTCCTCCTGAAAGGTGAAAGCGTTAGTCGCTCAGTCGTGTCTGACTCTTTGCGACCGCACGGACCATAGCCGCCAGGGTCCTCTGTCCATGGGAGTCTCCAGGCAAGAATACTGGAGTGGGTTGCCATGCCCTCCTCCAGGTCGCAGATGAAAGTGGCGGGGTTCCGTGGCTGGCTGATCATCTGGTGGCAGGGTGAAACGGCATAGAGGGGACACTTCGCGATGTCGGCTCTTCCGGAAGCCTTGGGCTTCCAATTGCAAAATGCAGGCTGGGTATTGCCGCTCGACCCCTGCCTCTCTCTCTTCCTCAGGCAGGAGCTGGGGTTCGAGCCTAAACTTAATTTGTCAGTGGCGCCTCTCGGTGTCACTTCTGCTGAGCCCAGATAGCCGTTAGGTGAGGGCTGATGAGGCAGACGTGACTGAGCGACTTCACTTTCAGTTTTCACTTTCTTGTATTGGAGAAGGAAATGGCAACCCGCTCCAGTGTTCTTGCCTGGAGAATCCCAGGGACGGGGGAGCCTGGTGGGCTGCCGTCTATGGGGTCGCACAGAGTCGGACACGACTGAAGCGACTTAGTAGCAGCAGCAGCAGATGAGCCAGCAGATAACATCTCTGTGTCATCTCTGGGAGCTAGCTGCTTCTCACTGGGGACTCTGAGACCAAGGACCGTGTGGACGGCGTCAGTCGCTCAGTCGTGTCCGACTCTTTGCGACCCCACAGACTGTAGCCTACCAGGCTCCTCCCTCCATGGGATTCTCCAGGCAAGAGTACTGGAGTGGGTTGCATGCCCTTCTCCAGGGGATCTTCTCGACCCAGGGATTGAACCCTGGTCTCCTGCATCGCAGGCAGATTCTTTACCATTTGAGCTTCAGGGAAGTCTAAACCTGTCCGCAAACACTCAGCTGCGTCTTTTCTCACTGGTTGGGCAGATGCTTGGGAGTGGGGGTTGGTGGGGGGGCCTCTGATGAATTGTGGACAACTGTGCAAATCCGAGTGACTGTCCTGTCTCTTCCCTTTCCGCCGGCGGAAAGCTCTGAAGAATGGAAACTCAGGCTCGGGGAGGGGTGCAGGGAGAACTGGACAGGGACTTGAGCACCTATTGGAGCATCTCCTCCACAGGAGGAGGCTCTAAATGACGAGAAGAAGGGCTGTGTTCACTTTTAAATTTTACTGTATTATTTATTATTACTTGGCCATGCCATACAGCACGCGGGATCTTAGTTCCACAGTTGGGGATCAAACCCTCGCCCCCTTCCCTTCCAGTGGAAGCGCCGAGTCTTAACCACTGGACCGCCAGGAAGTCCCAGATGATGCTCGTTTTGAACTGTGTGGATGCATCCGGGACTGAGGGTTTTCTAGAGCTTTCCCCAGGGAGGATGTCCCTCCCCTCAGGGAGTGAGACCTCTGGTCCCTAAAGCATGCAGCTTCTAGAGACAAAGCCAGCCATCCTGGGTCTGGTCACCCCGGGAGAGGGCGGCTGAGTTTGGGATGTGGGCAAGTGTAATAAGCACAGAGAGGCTCCAGTTCCTAGCAGTTCCCAAAGGAACGGTCCCCGAAAGTGGGGAACTATTAGGCTTCTTGGCATCTTAAAACCAAGCGCAGTTCAACTTCAGAGATTGTTCACACGCCTTCTGAGGCTGTTACCACGAAGCTTTGTCTGCTTAAGTCCCACTCTTGGGGTGCCTTTTTGAACAGAAATTTGCTTTTTGTTAAATCCCAGAGATGTAGGATTAAAATTGGATATTCTCTCTCTTTGAAGAAGTTGGGTTTAGGATGAATTCAAGGATGACTGACTCTACAGAAAGGGGAGCAGATTCAAGAAGAAATGAGGTACAGGGCAGAGATTTCCCCAGAGTGGTCGTTAAACTGCATCAGGAATCTGTGGGGAGGGGGGAGGGGCAGGAGTCTGCATTTCCTTTTAAATGACAGTTTATCACGCATAGGATAAAGAGCACAAACCTAAGTGTATAGCCCAGAAGCATTTTACGTGTGGACAGCGCTCTGTGACACCTCTCAGATCCAGGCACGGAGCCCTCGGCACCTCAAGGTGCTCCCTCCCGGCTGCAAGCGCTGAGCCCGCCTTCCCCTGCGGGGAACCAACCTCCCCACTCACCTTTCTCACCACGAGTTCATTTTGACTGTTCTTGAATGTCACACAAATAGACATACATCATAAGCTCTTTTTTTAAGCTTTATTTAAAAAAATGTATACCATTTTAAAAACCTTTATTGAAATCATACTTTGCCAACAAAGGTCCGTCTAGTCAAAGCCATGGTTTTTCCATTGGTCATGTATGGATGTGAGAGTTGGACTATTAACAAAGCTGAGCGCCAAAGAATTGATGCTTTTGAACTGCGGTGTTGGAGAAGACTCTAGAGAGTCCCTTGGACTGCAAGGAGATCCAACCAGTCCATCCTAAAGGAGACCAGTCCTGGATGTTAATTGGAGGGACTGATGCTGAAGCTGAAACTCCAATACTTTGGCCACTTGATGCGAAGATCTGACTCATATGAAAAGACCTTGCTGCTGGAAGAGATTGAAGGCAGGAGGAAAAGGGGACGACAGAGGATGAGATGGTTGGATGGCATCACTGACTCAATGGACATGGGTTTGGGTGAACTCTGGGAGTTGGTGATGGACAGGGAGGCCTGGCGTGCCGCAGTCCACGGGGTCACAAAGAGTCGGACTCGACTGAGCGACTGAGCTGAACTGAGCAGCCTTGCTTCTGTTTTATGTTTTGGCTTTTTGGCCTTGAGGCATGTGGGATCTTAGCTGCTCCCCCAGGGATCAAGTCCACCGCCTGCATTGGCAGGCGAAGTCTTAGCCACTGGGCCACCAGGGAGCCCCCATCACGCACCCTTTTGGGTCTGGTTTCTCGGCTCCCGTCATGTCTGTGAAGTTAATCTGTGCACCCGCGGTTTGCTCTCTGTATTGGAAAGCAGTGCTCCGCTGTATGACGATAGGACTGCTGCTTACTCATCTTCTTCCCAGAGGGCATTTGAGCTGTTTCCAGGCTATTTTGAAGAAGACTCCTAGAAGCACTCTGGTACGTGCCTTTCGTGAACATATGCGCTGGCTGGGTGGTATCACCGGCTCGATGGACATGAGTTTGAGTAAGCTCCTGGAATTGGTGATGGACAGGGAGGCCTGGCGTGCTGCAGTCCATGGGGTTGCAAAGAGCCGGACACAACTGAGTGACTAAACTGAACTGAGCTGCGCTCATTTCTGTTGGGCAGATATCTAGGGATAGACGTGATGATTTTGTGACGTGAGGGCTTGGCTGAAGGTTACCTCCAGTGGGGAAGGATGCTGGCTCCTGCAGAATGCCCACAGCCTCAGGGCCAGAGGCAGCAAAACCAGACGTGAGTCTCGGGGACCCAGGCTCTCCTCTGTGATTCTCTCACGAGCTCCAGCCTGCTTTTATTTTGTGATAATTTTATTTCTCTGTTTGGCTGTGCTGGGTCTTTCGTTGCTATGAAAGCTTTTCTCTAGCCGAGGTGGTCAGAGGCTACTCTCTAGTTGCCGCGCACGGGTTTCTCACTGAAGCAGCTTGCCTTGTTGCAGTCCTGTCCTCCAGAGCGACAGGACTCAGAAGTTGGGGCTCCCAGGCCCCAGAGCCTCAGCTCAGTGGCCGTGGCACCCGAGCTTCGTCGTCCTGCCGCATGCGAGATCTTCCTGGATCAGGGACTGAACCCTTATCTCCTGCATTGGTAGGTGGATTCCTTACCTCTGAGTCACCAGGTCCAGTCTGTTTTTGATCTCCACCACTTTATATCCACCTCCTGTACCCAATTTTCTTACCTATGGAATTCAACCTCTGACGTGAGATGCGAAAAGTACAGTCTTGCAAAACTGCTTAATCAGCTGCCACACTGGGTGAGTCGAAATCCCCAGGACAAATCCATAGACACAGGACGCCTGCTTCCCTGATTAAACCTGGCGGACAGTGTGGGTGTGTGTTTGTCTCGATTAGAAACCGCCAAACAGTTTCAGAGTAGCCCTGCCTATTTCCACTTGTGCAGCAGCCTCATCCTTCTGTGATCTTTTCACCCTTTCAAACTTCCCCCACCCTGGTAGGTGGGCATCTGCATTTTTAAAACAGGCTTTCCTTGGGATTCTCATGAAGGATAAAGGATAAGAAACTGGTTTGGAGAAAGACTTTGGCAGCTGAAGGAAGCCAGTTAGATCTGGAATTCTGTCTTCACCATTTACTGACTGTATGATATTGGTTGACTTTTTATCTCTCTGGGCTTCAATGTTTTCATCTATTGGATTAATTATTAATCATTGCTAACAAGTATTGAGTGCTTACCAGATACCAGACACTGTTCGAAGCACCGGATGTGTATTGACTCATTCAACTCTCTCAGCAAATGATGAGGAGGGTGTTATTATTATTTCCAACCTAGAGATGGGGAAGCTGACGCCAGCATCCGCCCAGGTAGCCTGGCTCCGTGTTTTGCCCCTCCACTGCGAGGCCACGTGGAGACGAGATGACAACGGGGAAGCGAAGGCTCTGCCGGGGTCGGCACCGCCGGCACACATCGACGATTCTTCGGCGGGTCTCAACCGGAGACTGCCGTGCAGCTCTGTCAAATAAGCAGAACTTAATACAAGCAAACCATCGAACAAAAGAGCCAGCCATGATCATGATACATGATGCAGCCGTACAGGTGGGATTTTTGCAGAAGCCAGAAAGATCCAGCACTGTCCAGAGAAAAGGACACCCCTGTGGCCCCTGCCTTGGATATTCTCGTCCTTTGGCAGGTAGGAGGCTCTGGAGGAGTGCGTCAGCCTTCACCTAAGTGTCAACCCATCAGTTCCCTTCACTCTGACTTTGGATTGAAGAAAGTATTGATTTCCTTTCCCAAAAGTCTGTCCTTCCTGAAGAGATTGTGCTGACCAGCCAACCTCAGGATTCCCGTCTCCTAGATGGTTTCATTTCTCAGTGTGAATTAATAAATTGCATTTCAGGTTTAACAGTCAGCCTCTTGTGAGTTGGTTTAGTTTAGGTCATTCCCCGCTCCTTTCTCCCCGACCCCCACCCCGACCCCATGACAACAATTAAGTTCCCAGGGAGAGGCTGGAGGGGAGACATCAACAGGGTAATATAAGAAAGGTGTCCAAAGAATGGCATGAATATGTGCCCTTTGAGAGTGTAGAGGACAGAGAGGGGCTTCTGGGGGCGGAGTGGGGGAAGGAGCTTCAAGGAAGACTTCCTGAAGGAGGAGGACATCGGCGTAGGAAGAGGGATAATGCTTAGAGGCTGAATCACAGGCTCTGGAGTCCACTCGTATTGGCTGCCCGTACTGGCTGCATGACTCGGCATCTAGGCCTCAGGTTCTTCACCTTTAAAGTGGGCATAACAATAGTAGCCACATTATGGGGTAGCTGTAAGGATAAAATGATTATACATCACACGTGAATAGCTCTTAGCGCAGTGCTGGGCCCACAGGCGGCGCTCAGAATGGCTGTCAAGGGTGTTCCTTTGTTAACATCCACAATGATGCTTTCATTGAGGAGAATTCTAGAGAAGAAGGTGAAAGCCTGCTGTGTCCCCACGGGCAATTTTGTCTCAAAGGGATGAGTTGCGTCTGTGTTTCCTTTAAGACCCGCAGGGCAGAGAGCTCTCTGCAGTACACACCTCCTTCCGGGAGCATGGTCACAGCCTGTCCTGCGGTTTCTCAGAGCTGTCCGTGCGATCTATATGAACCCATCGGCCTTGAGAACTTCCGTGGTTTCTGAGTCACTGTCAGGCCGTTTCAACTTCCAAGCAGAGAGCTCTAGGGCGACTCGCCGCCGAGGCCTTGTCTGGCCTCCTGCATGGGGGGCAGGGGAGTGCTTCCTGCTGCCCCCCAACAGGTCCCCGAGCCCGTTCAGCCTCCGCACAGATTCCCAGCATCTCCAGAATCTCATCTCCCACCATCTCCCAGAATCTCAGCCTCCGCACAGAATCCCAGGGGTGGGGCCGAGCCAGGTTCAGCACAGGCCCCTGGAGGAGATGCTCCCGATGACGCAGCTGGGCTCCCAGGGCTGGGCCCGGCCCCCAGGCCTCCTGCTGCTCTGTCCCGTGCGCCGCCTGCAGATCCTGGGGGGCCTTCCCCGATCTCCCCACAAGCGTGATTCTGGAGGGCCCCGGAGGAGAGGCAGAGGAGAACAGGGTGGGGGGCGCCAGGGTTTCCCGTGCTCTCCTGGGCAGCGGAAACCGCCCCCTCCCGGGTACTTCCTCACCCCCACCCCTCCAGCACCATGGAAACTGCTATTCGTGATTTCCGAAGAAGAGGACTTGGGACCAGGGACCAGGCTGGATCACTCAAGAGCTTTGGTGTAGCAGAGTTTTATCAAAGTGAATAAAGGACAGAGAGAGCTTCTGGCACAGACATCAGAAGGGAGGAGGAGACTGCCCCCTCGCTGGTCTAAGCCAGGCCTTCTGTATTTTTACCAGAGCCTCTCCCCCAAAGTACAGCTCAAATTAACAAGATTAGAATTTACAATGGAAAGGTCTTACAGTATACAAGTTTTAAGAGCTGGAGATTAGTCAGAAGGTTCCTGTTATGGAGAAACATGTCCTCGAGCAAGATACATTGTTAGATACATTGTTAGATACATTGATAAAGATAAATTGACTAAATTAAAGATACCCTGACTAAGACAAAGCAGTGTAGAGAAAGTGATTGCTCCTTTCGGCTTCTCAAGAACCCAGACCCCCACCTCCTCCTTGGGGAGGCTCCTCCCAGACGTCTTATCAACCTACCTAAGACCTGACTCTGCGTTTCTTCCCACTTCCCTTTGCCTTTCCACAAAACACAAGTGTTTTCATCCGCCCCAGCTCTTCCCTGTTCTTTTTCTCCTGGTGGAGCTGGGCATCTGAAAAATCCTGCTGTTTTCGTTTGGGAATCCCGTCCCTCCCCTTGGGTTCATCTCCTCTTTTCAGCAGAATCCACGATGGTGGGTGCGGGTTGCCGGGTGAGTGAGGCGGGGAGACACAGATCTGTGGGTGAATGGAGAGGCAACTGCTGCTCTCCTTTTAATCAAGGCTGCCTTCCGAAGCGGGTGCCCACCCCCATCCCTATTACTAATAATTGCTACCCACCCTCCTCATTCCAGCGCATGCTCTGTCTGGCACTTGGGGGAGCCCCGGCAGAGGGGATGGGTGGGATACAGGATAGAGCGTCTGTCGCGGTCGGAGCAGCAGGGTATATGGTCCAGCCCCGCCACGTACTGCAGAGGTGATCCCTGGGGAACTTGCTTGGCCTCTGTGGGCCTCAGCTGGCTCAGATAATGGACGCTAATAACACCACCGATCCCCCAGGATCGTCGTGAGGTTCAGAGAGAACAAGCTCAGAGCAGTTAGAAGGATGCCCGACAGATGGTCAGCGCTCAGTGAAGAAGCCTCCCGACGCTGTCATTCTTTCTCTCAGGGGTGGGGAGGCCTTGGTGTTGACAGCATCTCCCAGCCTAGTCCTTAGCTCTGGAGATTCAGGAGTCAACAGGGCACCCAGGGCCCTCTGTTCCAGCAGAGTCTGTGCAGGAGATCGAGTTACCAACAGCCGGTGGCTTGATGAGCATCAGATGAGAGCTTAGTGGAAGGGGGTGGGTGGAGGGGGGGGGCTCCGGAGGCTGAGTGCCTGTCTCTTATACACATCTCTTGGGATTCTCATGAAGGATAAAGGATAAGAAACTGGTTTGGAGAAAGACTTTGGCAGCTGAAGGAAGCCAGTTAGATCTGGAATTCTGTCTTCACCATTTACTGACTGTATGATATTGGTTGACTTTTTATCTCTCTGGGCTTCAATGTTTTCATCTATTGGATTAATTATTAATCATTGCTAACAAGTATTGAGTGCTTACCAGATACCAGACACTGTTCGAAGCACCGGATGTGTATTGACTCATTCAACTCTCTCAGCAAATGATGAGGAGGGTGTTATTATTATTTCCAACCTAGAGATGGGGAAGCTGACGCCAGCATCCGCCCAGGTAGCCTGGCTTCGTGTTTTGCCCCTCCACTGCGAGGCCACGTGGAGACGAGATGACAACGGGGAAGCGAAGGCTCTGCCGGGGTCGGCACCGCCGGCACACATCGACGATTCTTCGGCGGGTCTCAACCGGAGACTGCCGTGCAGCTCTGTCAAATAAGCAGAACTTAATACAAGCAAACCATCGAACAAAAGAGCCAGCCATGATCATGATACATGATGCAGCCGTACAGGTGGGATTTTTGCAGAAGCCAGAAAGATCCAGCACTGTCCAGAGAAAAGGACACCCCTGTGGCCCCTGCCTTGGATATTCTCGTCCTTTGGCAGGTAGGAGGCTCTGGAGGAGTGCGTCAGCCTTCACCTAAGTGTCAACCCATCAGTTCCCTTCACTCTGACTTTGGATTGAAGAAAGTATTGATTTCCTTTCCCAAAAGTCTGTCCTTCCTGAAGAGATTGTGCTGACCAGCCAACCTCAGGATTCCCGTCTCCTAGATGGTTTCATTTCTCAGTGTGAATTAATAAATTGCATTTCAGGTTTAACAGTCAGCCTCTTGTGAGTTGGTTTAGTTTAGGTCATTCCCCGCTCCTTTCTCCCCGACCCCCACCCCGACCCCATGACAACAATTAAGTTCCCAGGGAGAGGCTGGAGGGGAGACATCAACAGGGTAATATAAGAAAGGTGTCCAAAGAATGGCATGAATATGTGCCCTTTGAGAGTGTAGAGGACAGAGAGGGGCTTCTGGGGGCGGAGTGGGGGAAGGAGCTTCAAGGAAGACTTCCTGAAGGAGGAGGACATCGGCGTAGGAAGAGGGATAATGCTTAGAGGCTGAATCACAGGCTCTGGAGTCCACTCGTATTGGCTGCCCGTACTGGCTGCATGACTCGGCATCTAGGCCTCAGGTTCTTCACCTTTAAAGTGGGCATAACAATAGTAGCCACATTATGGGGTAGCTGTAAGGATAAAATGATTATACATCACACGTGAATAGCTCTTAGCGCAGTGCTGGGCCCACAGGCGGCGCTCAGAATGGCTGTCAAGGGTGTTCCTTTGTTAACATCCACAATGATGCTTTCATTGAGGAGAATTCTAGAGAAGAAGGTGAAAGCCTGCTGTGTCCCCACGGGCAATTTTGTCTCAAAGGGATGAGTTGCGTCTGTGTTTCCTTTAAGACCCGCAGGGCAGAGAGCTCTCTGCAGTACACACCTCCTTCCGGGAGCATGGTCACAGCCTGTCCTGCGGTTTCTCAGAGCTGTCCGTGCGATCTATACGAACCCATCGGCCTTGAGAACTTCCGTGGTTTCTGAGTCACTGTCAGGCCGTTTCAACTTCCAAGCAGAGAGCTCTAGGGCGACTCGCCGCCGAGGCCTTGTCTGGCCTCCTGCATGGGGGGCAGGGGAGTGCTTCCTGCTGCCCCCCAACAGGTCCCCGAGCCCGTTCAGCCTCCGCACAGATTCCCAGCATCTCCAGAATCTCATCTCCCACCATCTCCCAGAATCTCAGCCTCCGCACAGAATCCCAGGGGTGGGGCCGAGCCAGGTTCAGCACAGGCCCCTGGAGGAGATGCTCCCGATGACGCAGCTGGGCTCCCAGGGCTGGGCCCGGCCCCCAGGCCTCCTGCTGCTCTGTCCCGTGCGCCGCCTGCAGATCCTGGGGGGCCTTCCCCGATCTCCCCACAAGCGTGATTCTGGAGGGCCCCGGAGGAGAGGCAGAGGAGAACAGGGTGGGGGGCGCCAGGGTTTCCCGTGCTCTCCTGGGCAGCGGAAACCGCCCCCTCCCGGGTACTTCCTCACCCCCACCCCTCCAGCACCATGGAAACTGCTATTCGTGATTTCCGAAGAAGAGGACTTGGGACCAGGGACCAGGCTGGATCACTCAAGAGCTTTGGTGTAGCAGAGTTTTATCAAAGTGAATAAAGGACAGAGAGAGCTTCTGGCACAGACATCAGAAGGGAGGAGGAGACTGCCCCCTCGCTGGTCTAAGCCAGGCCTTCTGTATTTTTACCAGAGCCTCTCCCCCAAAGTACAGCTCAAATTAACAAGATTAGAATTTACAATGGAAAGGTCTTACAGTATACAAGTTTTAAGAGCTGGAGATTAGTCAGAAGGTTCCTGTTATGGAGAAACATGTCCTCGAGCAAGATACATTGTTAGATACATTGTTAGATACATTGATAAAGATAAATTGACTAAATTAAAGATACCCTGACTAAGACAAAGCAGTGTAGAGAAAGTGATTGCTCCTTTCGGCTTCTCAAGAACCCAGACCCCCACCTCCTCCTTGGGGAGGCTCCTCCCAGACGTCTTATCAACCTACCTAAGACCTGACTCTGCGTTTCTTCCCACTTCCCTTTGCCTTTCCACAAAACACAAGTGTTTTCATCCGCCCCAGCTCTTCCCTGTTCTTTTTCTCCTGGTGGAGCTGGGCATCTGAAAAATCCTGCTGTTTTCGTTTGGGAATCCCGTCCCTCCCCTTGGGTTCATCTCCTCTTTTCAGCAGAATCCACGATGGTGGGTGCGGGTTGCCGGGTGAGTGAGGCGGGGAGACACAGATCTGTGGGTGAATGGAGAGGCAACTGCTGCTCTCCTTTTAATCAAGGCTGCCTTCCGAAGCGGGTGCCCACCCCCATCCCTATTACTAATAATTGCTACCCACCCTCCTCATTCCAGCGCATGCTCTGTCTGGCACTTGGGGGAGCCCCGGCAGAGGGGATGGGTGGGATACAGGATAGAGCGTCTGTCGCGGTCGGAGCAGCAGGGTATATGGTCCAGCCCCGCCACGTACTGCAGAGGTGATCCCTGGGGAACTTGCTTGGCCTCTGTGGGCCTCAGCTGGCTCAGATAATGGACGCTAATAACACCACCGATCCCCCAGGATCGTCATGAGGTTCAGAGAGAACAAGCTCAGAGCAGTTAGAAGGATGCCCGACAGATGGTCAGCGCTCAGTGAAGAAGCCTCCCGACGCTGTCATTCTTTCTCTCAGGGGTGGGGAGGCCTTGGTGTTGACAGCATCTCCCAGCCTAGTCCTTAGCTCTGGAGATTCAGGAGTCAACAGGGCACCCAGGGCCCTCTGTTCCAGCAGAGTCTGTGCAGGAGATCGAGTTACCAACAGCCGGTGGCTTGATGAGCATCAGATGAGAGCTTAGTGGAAGGGGGTGGGTGGAGGGGGGGGGCTCCGGAGGCTGAGTGCCTGTCTCTTATACACATCTCTTGGGATTCTCATGAAGGATAAAGGATAAGAAACTGGTTTGGAGAAAGACTTTGGCAGCTGAAGGAAGCCAGTTAGATCTGGAATTCTGTCTTCACCATTTACTGACTGTATGATATTGGTTGACTTTTTATCTCTCTGGGCTTCATCTAGATGTGTATAAGAGACAGGAGTGCAGTGGGGGCCTTGGGGGGGGGCTCCGGAGGCTGAGTGCAGTGGGGGCCGTGACTCCCTTTTCTATCGCTGGCACTGGCTGAGCTGATTTTAACATCTGTGAACTCCAGCCTCCACGCCTCTTTGGGGGAGGGGTCCTTCCACATTCACTCTAGGATAAAGAGAAAGGTCTTCCCAGCAAGGCAGGGGGCCTCACCTTCACACAGGGTTCTGGGGTGCCTGCCCACCCCCCTCAGACCGCTTTGAACACACCAGGGGACCTGCTCAAGGATCCGGCGGTGAGACTCAGCCCCTCCCCATCCTTTCAGCAGACTTCCCCAGCAGACTTCCTTCTGCAGCTCAGAGTTCAGTCCACCCGGCCCCTGCTTTGGACCAGTCCAGTCGATGCTGTGAACCGGTCACCCTGGGTCACAGGGCTGTGCAGCTGGCAGCAGCTAGAGCTCAGATCTCCCGGGCAGAGGTTCTGGAACAGAGCTCAGCCTTTAGACTGTTAGGAGCACTTTGCCACCCTTCTCAAATATGACTCTGTGATTTCCTTCCCGTTTTTTGGTAACTAAGTTTTCTTAACAACAACAGCTGCTGCTTATTAATTAGCTAGTGTACTAATTGGACAATTTCCTTACATCTTTAATCTATATAGCAACCTGATTCCAACTTTATAGAAAAGCACACTGAAACCCAGAGGGGTCAGCAAGAGCAGTAATTGGCCCAATAACAGTGTCTTTTCTTTTCATCACCTCAAGATGATTAGTATTTTTCTCCCCGATTGAAACGAAACAGAAATGTGCGCACTTAAGTTTTGCCTTCTGAAGTTGGGCCTTCAAACCTCATTCACGACCACAGTCAGGAGAATCAGTTTGGTTTGCAGCAAGCCCAGATTATGAACAGACCGGAAGCTTCTGTCTTGTTCTGCTTGTGTTCAGCATGTCAGAAATAAAAGCCCTATATAGGAATGGTTCACACTTTATCCACACAAAAATATTTGGAGATGATTGCCTTTTCAAAACCCTTTTCGGCTGCACCGAGTGTGTGGACCTTAGTTCTCTGACCAGGGACTGAACCTGCACCCCCTGCACGGGAAGGTGGAGACTCAACCACTGGACCCCGCGGGAAGTCCCCGCACAGAAATGTCTGGAAGGGAGGGAGGGGCAGGAGAGAGCACGTGGACGCTGTCCCAGGGTGGGGGTGGGGTCGGTCCTGGCCGAGGGTATTCGGAGGAGGAGGGAGGTCAGGGTAGACCTGGGGCTGCACTGGGGGCTGGCGCTGCTGAGGAGGGCCAGTCACAGCTCGCGCCAGGGGATGCCCTGGTGCCACTCATTCCTATCGCCTTGATTGGCAAACCGTTCTTCCTTGACCTAAATAAGGACACACGCCCCCCACCCCTGTGTCATAACATCCATTGGGTGGAGCCTGCGTATCCAGACACGCTCATAATGGGAAGGAAGCCTGCCTCCCAGCACCAGTACTTGGGTAGGAAGCAAGAGGCCCAGTGCTTCTCCTCTGGGAGGGGTCTGAACAGGTGAAAGTGAAGTTGCTCAGTTGTGTCCGACTCTTAGTGACCCCACGGACTGTAGCCCACCAGGCTCCTCTTGCTCCTCCTCCAGGCAAGAGTACTGGAGTGGGGTGCCATTTCCTTCTCCAGGGCTTCTTCCCGACCCAGGGATTGAACCCGGGTCTCCCGCATTGCAGGCAGATGCTGTACTGACTGAGCCACAGGGAGGTCCTTGAACAGGTAAGCAGGGTCATCAAATGGGAACCACGACCGGAACTCGTGCAGCAGAAGGGCGACAGTTTGCAAGCAGGAAAAGTCCAGATGAGAGACGAGTGTCCGAAGGGGACAGTGGCTGAGGATGCAGAGGAGAGATACTAAGGGGCGCAGTCGGTAGGACGTGACTGATTGATGCGGGCTGACATCCAAAGGCCGCACTTAGGCGGCCACTCCAGCCTCAAGCGTGCCGCTGCCTTGCTCCAGCTGGCTCCTGAGCGCTCCCGCTCTGCCCAGGCTCCATGCCGGCCTCGGCCTGCAAGACCGTCTGGGGGCCCCTCTGTCTGGCTCCCCAGCTAGAGCGTGAGCTCCTGGAGGGAAGGTGGCGAGTCTTGTCTCTGAATCCCAGCACCAGGCACAAAGCCTAGAGCGCTGCCTGGATGTTTGTGGAATGAATTGATCCATTAAAAAAAGAGGCAGAGTGAAGGGGAAGGAAGTGAAGAGGGAAGGAAGGAAGACCTCCGGGCGCACCGTCGGATCTTGCTGTAAGCATCCCACTCTCTGATGTTACAGGCTGACCCTCATCGGAGTCAGGCTCGAGAAGCATCTCAGTAGCATCCGCCTCTCCTGGCTTCTGGAACTCGAACCACATAAAACGGGAATGGGTCAAACAATATCCTATTATCGCATCCCAACGGGGTCAGTAAGAGGGGCACGTGACCAGAGGGATGCCTTTTGCAGACAGAGCTGGGGGGTGGGGGTGGGGGGCCACTGAAAGCAGAGAGAGCGCCGGACAAGTGGACAGAGCCCCGACGGCCTGTCTAGTCCCAGCTCCGGGCCTGGATTTACGTTCTAGAATCTCTCCCTCTCTCTGCTTTGACTGTGTTCCCTCCCTTGCTGCTTCCACACCTGCTGATCCCTCAGGTCCCCTGGAGACCAACATGTAAGCCAGAGCAGGAGAAAGGGCTTGAGTTAATTTCAGTGTCTCTGTATCTTGCCGTCAAATGGAAAATCTTGTTCTCCTGGCTTCTGGAACTCGAACCACATAAAACGGGAATGGGTCAAACAATATCCTATTATCGCATCCCAACGGGGTCAGTAAGAGGGGCACGTGACCAGAGGGATGCCTTTTGCAGACAGAGCTGGGGGGTGGGGGTGGGGGGCCACTGAAAGCAGAGAGAGCGCCGGACAAGTGGACAGAGCCCCGACGGCCTGTCTAGTCCCAGCTCCGGGCCTGGATTTACGTTCTAGAATCTCTCCCTCTCTCTGCTTTGACTGTGTTCCCTCCCTTGCTGCTTCCACACCTGCTGATCCCTCAGGTCCCCTGGAGACCAACATGTAAGCCAGAGCAGGAGAAAGGGCTTGAGTTAATTTCAGTGTCTCTGTATCTTGCCGTCAAATGGAAAATCTTGCATCTTAGGTCCTGGTTATCCTGAGCTGCTATATATTCTTTCTTTCTTTTCCGCCCATCGATCATTTTTTTTTTTTTTTTATAAAAGACTTGTTTTCTTCAATGTCCCCGTCTCCCACTGTTTCTGGGGGTTTGCTTGAACTCATGTCCACTGAGTCAGTGAGGCGAGTGGCTGACGTCCCATGCGCCAGTGTGAAGCCTGAGAGTGTTAAGAGTGACAAGTCAAGGCAAATTCCTCTGAAGTCCCCTCCCAAGGCTGCCTCTGCGGGCCCTGGAAACCCCAGTACTATGGTGGACAGGCCGGCTACCGCCTGGCTGTACACCTTCGTCAGCCCGTCTCCTGTTTCTTTCGTGACAAGATTAGGACCTTAATTTAAGGCACCACAGGCTCCATCTCACAGGTGGGGCCTCCAAAGGGCTGGCTTGCAGGTGTGCTAAGCTGCTTCTGTCGTGTCTGACTCTTTGTGACCCCACGGGCTGTAGCCCGCCAGGCTCCTCTGTCCACGGGATTCTCCAAGCAAGGATACTGGAGTGGGTTGCCCTGCCCTGCTCCAGGAGGTCTTCCTGACGGAAGGACAGAGCCAGCGTCTCTTGTGTCTCCTGCATTAACAGGCAGGTTCCTATCAGTGGCACCGCCTGCCAGAGGGCGGGCTCGGGGCTCCAGAATTCACGTGGCTCCTGAGTACCTGGGTTTAGGATCAGAGCCACCTCTGCCCTGTGCTTGGCTGGTTACACTTTCTCCTTTCTGTTTTGGTAGCTGGTTCCGACTTTCCACTGTCCTCCTAATCTTTTAATTTTTCCTCATTAAAAGGAAGGGTGGGCCTGGAATAGCCTGAGTCCCTGAGCCCCAGGAGGAGCCCAGGAAGCTGGGCGTGGGGGTTTGTAGACTGCCTTGAATATGCCAGAAGCTCTCTCCCTCAATTCAGCTTTCTCCACAGGGAACAGGAAACGGTCCCTGCGGAAGCCAGAGGCTCCCTTGCTCTGGGCAGGAACGGGAGCAGGGCAGCTGGGTTGGCTGGCTCTCTCCTGCTGATCACAAGCTCCGGCGGGCAATTATATATGTCTTTGATTAATAAAAAATGGAGCAGTGAATGAATACTTAATCAGCAAGGTCTGGTGGGTTGACTCTTTCAGAACCTGGGCTGGGGGTGTGGCAGGAAATAATCAAAGGGGTCCTGGGCAGTGAAAACGCAGAGCACCACTCCGGGTGGTGGTCTCTGAAAGGGTGCCGTCCACTGAAAAGAAAAGAAAAAAAAAAACAAACAAAAACTAAAAGTGGCGAGTTATGTTTCATTCAGGGATCTTTCTGAGGAGGCAGCCTGGGACACAGCCTCTCACATAGCTCCGAGGAACTGTTCCAAAGAGCTAAGGGAGAAGCCAGGATATCTAGGAGCTTTTACTGGAGAAAGACAAAACACACACACACAAACACCCGACCCCCACCCCCGCCCCCGCAAAAAAAAAAAAAAGAAAACCCACTCCATACTGTCATACCTGAAAAGAGAGCTGCCGATCACAACGCAGACAAGTAGGGGATCAGGCAAGAATCCCCGCTTCTCGAAGTTATTCCTAGATAAGATGCTGACTATCCAGGGCCAGCATCCTGTTTTCCTGCATTCTTAATCCCCTCCAAGAGCACCGTCTGGTTGCCTACAGGCACTGCAAGGAAATGACAACCCACTCCAGCATTCTTGCCTGGAGAATCTACAGTCCAATAGATCAAGGGGAAAGGGGTGCCTAGTGGGCTACAGTCCATAGGGTCGCAAAGAATCGGACATGACTGATCACATTAGACAGCATATTAAAAAGCAGAGACATTACTTTGCGAACAAAGGTCTGTCTAGACAGTTCAGTCGCTCAGTCGTGTCTGACTCTTTGTGACCCCATGGACCGCAGCACACCAGGCCTCCCTGTCCATCGCCAACTCCCAGAGTTCACTCAAACTCATGTCCATTGAGTCGGTGATGCCATCCAACCATCTCATCCTCTGTCGTCCTCTTCTCCTCCAGCCTTCAATCTTTCCCAGTATCACGGTCTTTTCCAGTGAGTTGGTTCTTTGAATCAGGTGGCCAAGGTATTAGAGTTTCAGCTTCAGCATCAGTCCTTCCAGTGAATATTCAGGACTGATTTCCTTTAAGATGGACTGGTTGGATCTCCTTGCAGTTCAAGGGACTCTCAAGAGTCTTCTCCAACACCACAGTTCAAAAGCATCAATTCTTCAGCATTCAGCTTTCTTTCTAGTCCAACTTTCATATCCATACAAGACTACTGGAAAAGCCATAGCCTTAACTAGATAGAGCTTTGTTGGCAAAGTAATGTCTCTGTTTTTTAATATGCTGTCTGAAGGTGAAGGTGAAATCGCTCAGTCGTGTCCGACTCTTTGCGACCCCGTGGACTGTAACCTACTAGGCTTCTCTGTCCATGGGATTCTCCAGGCAAGAATACTGGAGTGGATTGCCATTTCCTTCTCCAGGGGATCTTCCCGACCCAGGGATCGAACCCGGGTTTCCTGCATTGGAAGCAGACGCTTTAACCTCTGAGCCACCAGGGAAGCCCCAATATGCTGTCTAGGTTGGTCATAACTTTTCTTCCAGGGGGCAAGCGTCTTTTAATTTCGTGGCTGCAATCACCATCTGCAGTGATTTTGGAGCCCCCCAAAATAAAGTAAGCCACTGTTTCCCCATCTATTTGCCATGAAGTGATTGGACCAGATGCCATGATCTTTGTTTTCTGAATGTTGAGTCTTTTTCACTCTCCTCTTTCACTTTCATCAAAAGGCTCTTTAGTTCTTCTTCACTTTTTGCCATAAGGGTGATGTCATCTGCATATCTGAGGTTATTGATATTACTCCCAGCAATCTTGATTCCAGCTTGTGCTCATTGCCCAGCATTTCTCAAAATGTACTCTGCATATAAGTTAAATAAGCAGTGTGACAATATACAGCCTTGGCGTACTCCTTTCCCGATTTGGAACCAGTCTGTTGTTTCATGTCCAGTTCTAACTGTTGCTTACTGACCTGCATACAGATTTCTCAAGAGGCAGGTCAAGTGGTCTGGTATTCCCATATTTTTAAGAATTTTCCAGTTTGTTGTGATCCACACAGTTAAAGGCTTTGGCGTAGTCAATAAAGCAGAAGCAGATGTTTTTCTGGAACTCTCTTGGATTTTCGATGACTATTGGATATATTTGATGAATATTCGATGAATAGTGGATGTTGGCAATTTGATCTTTGGTTCCTCTGCCTTTTCTAAAACCAGCTTGAACATCTGGAAGTTTCCAGTTCATGTACTGTTGAAGCCTGGCTTGGAGAATTTTGAGCATTACTTTACTAAAGTGTGAGATGAGTGCAATTGTGTGGTAGTTTGAGCATTTCCTCTTCTCCTCCAGCCTTCAATCTTTCCCAGTATCACGGTCTTTTCCAGTGAGTTGGTTCTTTGAATCAGGTGGCCAAGGTATTAGAGTTTCAGCTTCAGCATCAGTCCTTCCAGTGAATATTCAGGACTGATTTCCTTTAAGATGGACTGGTTGGATCTCCTTGCAGTTCAAGGGACTCTCAAGAGTCTTCTCCAACACCACAGTTCAAAAGCATCAATTCTTCAGCATTCAGCTTTCTTTCTAGTCCAACTTTCATATCCATACAAGACTACTGGAAAAGCCATAGCCTTAACTAGATAGAGCTTTGTTGGCAAAGTAATGTCTCTGTTTTTTAATATGCTGTCTGAAGGTGAAGGTGAAATCGCTCAGTCGTGTCCGACTCTTTGCGACCCCGTGGACTGTAACCTACTAGGCTTCTCTGTCCATGGGATTCTCCAGGCAAGAATACTGGAGTGGATTGCCATTTCCTTCTCCAGGGGATCTTCCCGACCCAGGGATCGAACCCGGGTTTCCTGCATTGGAAGCAGACGCTTTAACCTCTGAGCCACCAGGGAAGCCCCAATATGCTGTCTAGGTTGGTCATAACTTTTCTTCCAGGGGGCAAGCGTCTTTTAATTTCGTGGCTGCAATCACCATCTGCAGTGATTTTGGAGCCCCCCAAAATAAAGTAAGCCACTGTTTCCCCATCTATTTGCCATGAAGTGATTGGACCAGATGCCATGATCTTTGTTTTCTGAATGTTGAGTCTTTTTCACTCTCCTCTTTCACTTTCATCAAAAGGCTCTTTAGTTCTTCTTCACTTTTTGCCATAAGGGTGATGTCATCTGCATATCTGAGGTTATTGATATTACTCCCAGCAATCTTGATTCCAGCTTGTGCTCATTGCCCAGCATTTCTCAAAATGTACTCTGCATATAAGTTAAATAAGCAGTGTGACAATATACAGCCTTGGCGTACTCCTTTCCCGATTTGGAACCAGTCTGTTGTTTCATGTCCAGTTCTAACTGTTGCTTACTGACCTGCATACAGATTTCTCAAGAGGCAGGTCAAGTGGTCTGGTATTCCCATATTTTTAAGAATTTTCCAGTTTGTTGTGATCCACACAGTTAAAGGCTTTGGCGTAGTCAATAAAGCAGAAGCAGATGTTTTTCTGGAACTCTCTTGGATTTTCGATGACTATTGGATATATTTGATGAATATTCGATGAATAGTGGATGTTGGCAATTTGATCTTTGGTTCCTCTGCCTTTTCTAAAACCAGCTTGAACATCTGGAAGTTTCCAGTTCATGTACTGTTGAAGCCTGGCTTGGAGAATTTTGAGCATTACTTTACTAAAGTGTGAGATGAGTGCAATTGTGTGGTAGTTTGAGCATTCTGTGGCATTGCCTTTCTTTGGGATTGGAATGAAAACTGAACTTTTCCAGTCCTGTGGCCACTGCTGAGTTTTCCAAATTTGCTGGCACATTGTGTGCAGCACTTTCACAGCATCATCTTTTAGGATTTGAAAAGGCTCAAGTGGAATTCCATCACCTCCACTAGCTTTGTTCATAGTGATGCTTCCTAAGGCCTACTTGAGTTCGAGCCCCAGGATGTCTGGCTCTAGGTGAGTGATCACAGCATCGTGATTATCTGGGTCGTGAAGATCTTTTTTGTATAGTTCATCTGTGTATTCTTGCCACCTCTTCTTAATATCTTCTGCTTCTGCTATCTTTCCGTCTAGTCAAGGCTTTGGTTTTTTCAGTAGTCATGTATGGATGTGAGAGTTGGACTATAAAGAAAGCTGAGCACCAAAGAATTATGCTAAGGGAAATCAGTCCTGAATATTCATTGGAAGGACTGATGCTGAAGCTCTAATACTTTGGCCACCTGATGCAAAGAACTGACTCCTTGGAAAAGACCCTGATGCTGGGAAAGATTGAAGGCTGGAGGAGAAGGGGACGACAGAGGATGAGATGGTTGGATGGCATCATCGAATGGATGGACATGAGTTTGAGCAAGCTCCGGGCGTTGGTGATGGACAGGGAGGCCTGGCGTGCTGCAGTCCACGGGGTCGCAGAGTCAGACATGACTGAGCGACTGAACTGGGCTCGCAGGCACGGACTGCCATGGGAGGCAACAGTTCCTGAAATAACTGACATAGCGGGCACTTTTTTTTTTTTTTGGTCTGCACTTTCTAGTTCTTGTTTTCGGTTCTCTCACTCCGCTGGGATTTGACTCCGCCGGGATTTGCTGACGGCGCGAGGAGCACAAACTCAGGAGAAAGGATCGAGCTGGTGGGTAAAGTGTGCCCACCCACGTGGTCCAGGTGGAGCCCAAGGAAGTGGGTGTGTGTGTGTGTCCGTCCGTCTGTCTGCGGGTAAGCCCTCCGCGTGCGGTGAGTTTATGATCCTTTCCCGTGGGGCGGGGCGGGGGTTGCTGACCGTGTGCGCAACAGCATTAAAACTATGTCGGTCCCGGCAGCTGGGAGGGGGAAAGAGGATCAGAAAGGAAAACGGACGCCGCCGGGGTCGGAAGAGGCCAGGGAGCGAAGGCCTCCGGGCGTGGTCAGAGGCCGCGAGATAGCGAGGGCCGGGCAGAAGGGAGAGATGGAGCGCGCGGGGCCCGCGCATCTCGGCCCGCCGCCCCGCCCCGGGCTTCCGGGCTTCCGGGCGCGCGCGGAGGGCGGGGAGGGGCGGCGCGATGCAAACC
>SJYT01034688.1:259284-294170 GCA_006410635.1 Cephalophus harveyi | reverse complement strand
GCGGGGGATCTTGGAGCGGGGTGGGGGGTCTTGGGGGGATGTTTTTGCCATTAGCCCTGCGGGCTGCGTGACTCATCAGCCCACGTGACCTAAGGAAGCTGACAAAATTCCCGGCGCTTTTGTCAGTGAACTGAAGATAGGAAAACACCCGCTTAACCAAGATACTGGCAGGCCCAGGGAGGACTCGTGCGGGCTCCCACAGCCCCTGTGCCGGGCCCAGAACTGCTGCTGCTCCTTAGCGGCTGGGGCTCAGCGCCAGCCTCCCCAGCTGTTGCCAGCTGTGGGATGCAGAAGGTTTGTAACTGTGTCTAACAGTTGGCCTACGTCCCACAAAGAACCCCTGGTCCGCCCTATCCTGCCCACAGCACCCTGTGGAACGAGCAGCCTCCGCCTGACTTCACAGGATCCAGAGAAGCCCGGTGGATGACTCTTGAACAAGCCTGAAACAGCCAGAAACCAGAGAACCACCCGGACCCTAGGAATTTTCCAAGGGCTCGGACGCCAGGCCGTGTCAGCCCGGAGGCCGGCAGTGGGATCGCGGCATTGGCTCCCCGGCGCCATGCAGGGCCGCGGCCTGCCCTTCCGCGTGGCCACGCTGGTGACGGGGCTCCTGGAGTGCCTCGGCTTCGCAGGCGTCCTCTTTGGCTGGACATCTCTGGTGTTTGTCTTCAAAGAGCAGCATTACTTTGAGGAGCTGTGTGAACCGGATGCCGGGTCACTGGGCAATGCCACCGGGCTGGATGGTAAGGGAGCTGGACCTTCTCTGGAGTCTGGTTCCCAGGTGGCGGGAAGAAGGGCTAGACAGGCCTCCCGCCCCGCTCCCCCCCAGGCCAAGGTTTCTATGGTGAGAAAAAGGGGGCGTCACCTCCCCCATCCTCAACCTGGACCTAAGAGGTACCTGGGGAGGGAGGTGCCCGCTCCCAAGGGCCGATTAGCGGCCTTCACGGCTTAGCTGTGAAAGGGGTAACATTCCCCCCCGGCAGGCTGTCCGAGATGGAAGAGGCTGCCCTGGACGGGTAACAGGCTGGGTGCCTGCCTGCCAGGAAGGCTAGGACGGGTCGGGGGGGTTGGCCCGTCTGCCTGGACCCCTGAGATGGGCCCGTCTCTCCTCCAGATTGCAGGGCCCGGGACGAGCAGTTCTCACTCATCTTCACCCTGGCCTCCTTCATGAACAACTTCATGACCTTCCCCACGGGCTACATCTTCGACCGTTTCAAGACCACCGTGGCCCGCCTCATCGCCATGTAGGTCCCAGGGGCACCGGGCCGGGGCTGGGCCAGAGGACTTTGGGCCGAGGCATTGTTTGCAGGGCGCCCCAGGCCAGGCAGCGGGGCCCCTTGCGCTGCCAGGAACATGCCTGGGGGGGACGCCCTGCCTCGCCCTTGCCTGTTCCCGTAGCCCCTGCTTCCCTTTTTCCGCTCCTTCCTCTGTTGCTTGTGAAACTGGGCCGTCGGTCGTGCTGAGCTGGGCAGCAGGTCAGGCCTGCTTCCCGTGGGGGTGCTGGCCCGGGGCAGGGCTCGTGAAGTCGGCACAGCCTAGAGTTGCCACTGACACCCGTGAGACTGGGGCTCCCGCTGCAGGGGCGCAGGCCGACGCCTGGGCGGGAAACCGAGATCCCGAGGGGCGTGGCCATAGAGAAAAACGGAACTGTCTCTGCCTTGGTGCGGGGACCCCGTGTCTTCATCACGCCCAAGCGGCTCCTCGCCACCCTCCTCCTGGCCTTCGCCCTACCCTGTCACTTCCCAGAAGTGAGGCAGGACGGCGCCCTGGGGTGTCTTTGGCGGCGGGGACTTCAGGTTCCCCCCCGCGGGGGTGCTCGGGCCGAGTAGTCAAGGAGAAGGAGGGCCACGCTGGCTCACAGGGGTGCTGCTGAGCTGGCCGGCGTCGGTGATAAGCGGCGGCCTGCGGGCCGCGATTAGGACCCAGCGCGGGCGTCTCCCTGGAGGTCCGGGGCGTTCAGCTGCTGGAGGGACTGGAGGGCGGCGGGCCAGGCCGCGGCGGGCTGGCGCAGCAGGTCCTCGGCTCTCTGAGCCCTTGCGTGACCGTCTCTGTCTTTCTTGGACTCCGGTCTCCGGCCTCCTTCTCTTTCCTCTCCTACCTTTGCCCTTTCCCTCTTCTCCGACCTTGAGTGTGTGAAGCAAAACCCCGTCTTCCCACCTGTGTTTGCTCCTCCACTTTTACACGGAACACATTGCTTCTGAGACACTTCTGGTCCGCAGACGTGTCAGAAGGGAAGTGGCAAGCTGTCCTCTGGCACCAGATGGGCATCTTAGGTGTGTGCCAACTGCTCAGTCGTGTCTGACTCTCTGCGACCCCGTGGACTGGAGCCCAGGCTCCTCCATCCACGGGATTTCCCAGACAAGGGTACTGGAGCGGTTGCCATGCCCTCCTCCAGGGGATCCTCCCGAGCCAGGGATCGAACCCACGTCTCCTTTGTCTCCTGCATTGCAGGCGGGTTCTTTATCCGCTGAGCCATCAGGGAAGCCCTTGGGGGTCTTATAATTCAACTCAATCCTGACACTCTCTCTGGAGGCCCTGCAGCAGACCCCACAGGTCAAGGGCTCGGCCCTACCAGACTGCCCCTGCCCCACTAAGATGCCAGGTGCAGTGGTAGGTCCCCAGGTTCCCCACAACGTCTGTCTGAGTCAGCTGCAACTCTTGAGATGCCCCTGACCTCCTCCTTGGATTCAGTGCTTTGCAAAAGGGCTCGCTGAACGCGGGGAGATGCAGTGACCAGTTCCTGAAAGGGCATGATAAAGGGTACAGATAAACAGCCAGGTGAAGAGACACAGGGCCAGGTGGGCGGTGGTTCCGAGCCCAAGAACTCTTGCGTCCCTGTGGGCTTGGGGTGCAGCATCCTCCTGGTCCGTGGAGGGGTTTGCCAACCTGGGAGCTCTCCAAACTCCACACTTAGGGGATTTTATGGAGGCTTCCTCATATAGACACGATCCATTATTAAGTCCACTTCCAGCCCTCTCCCGTCTCTGTAGAGAAGTGGACGCAGGGGTGGAAATTCCAGGCTTCTCGTGGCTTTTCCGCCTCTCCACAGTTATCTCATCAGAACAGTAGAACAAAAGACGCTCATAGTGTCTTCTCTGCAGGAACGTATAAAATTATTAGAACCCCTGTGTCAAGGCCTGGGGACAAGGACCAAATGTGTAGTTCTTGTCATAAATCAGAATATCGCACATAAGCCCTGTTTTTACTACCCCCTGCCTTACAGGACGCCCAAGCTTCTAAGAGATCCCAGTAACCTTAGGATCTCGGTCGTGAAATCATAGCATCCTAGAACTTGAAGCTTGGGGTCTGGATCAGTCCAGTCATTTCCTTTGCAGAAAGAAGCTTCTAAGAGAGTGTAGTACCTTGCCCAAGGTCACACAGCAAGAGCCGTTTGAACTCAAGGTTTTGTAGGCCGGGTACAAGCATCCTTCTTTAAGGGCTTGGCTAGTTGGGACTTCTAGGTTGGAGGACCTTGGCCCCACACATCCTTGCCCCCCACGCATCTCTCTTTTTTAAAGAAATGTTTGTTCAGATGCGTTGGGCCTTGGTTGCGGTGTGTGGGGTCTAGTTCCCTGACCAGGAGTTGAACCTGGGCCCCCGCGTTGGGAGCTCCGAGTCCTCGTCACCGGGTCGCAAGGGGAGGCCCCCAGGTTTCTCTCTCCGTGATGACATTCTCCGTCTCCCCTTCTTTGTTGCAGATTTCTCTACACCAGCGCCACGCTTACCATAGCCTTCACCTCTGCAGGTGAGCGCCGTCGGGAGGGACGTGACCTCGGGCACCTGGTGGACGGGGCAGGGGCAGAAGGGTCATGGGGGGGACCCTGGCCCCACAGCTACTCAGATCCACAGACCCCGAGCTGGAAAGGGCCCTTGAGGGCGTTATTGCTGGTCTCTAAAAACAGCTTAGTGAGAAATGTGAGTAATAAGGACAGGGGAGAAATTGCTTCAGGGAGGAAGAATTGATTCAAAAGACTGCATTCTTCTGTTATGTCTTAAAATGTCCGCTCTTTTTGAAAAATGAAGCAACAGGGAATTCCTTGGCAGCCCTGTGTGCACTTCTGCTCGTGTTTGTGATCCTTGGTCGGAGGACTAAGGTTTCACAAGCTGTGCAGCACGGCCAAAGAAAGACGAAAGAAAAGAAACGATAATATAAATGGTAACTGTTGAAAATATCCTGACTTGGCAGGGTGCAGACCGACAACTCCACGGTAGTCAAAAAGTTTTCCTCCTCACATCTTACTGGTCTGTGTGTGTGATGTGTTTAGTCGCTCAGTCGAGTCCGAATCTCTGTGACCCCGTGGACTGAAACCCACCAGGCTTCTCTGTCCATGGGATTCTCCAGGCAAGAACACTGGAGTGGGTAGCCTTTCCCTTCCTCCAGGGGATCTCCCCAACACAGGGATCGAACCCAGGTCTTTTGCGTTGCAGGCAGATCTTTACCATCTGAGCCACCATTCAAAGCCCAGTCTGGTTTATTTCCCACTTTCTTCATGGGGAATAAACTGGGGAATGTGTAGAGGAGAAAAGTGAGGTCAGAGACCCCCTTGCAAAGACTTAGAAAAGGCCCCGGAGCAAGTTGGTGAGGAGTGGGCCTGGGACCCTGGCTGTGCGCTTTGCTAGCAGCGTCTCGTTACAGAGGCTGACAGATGCCTTTCGGTGTTCTCCCTGGAGTCAGGCCGTGGGGCTCAGTTTTGGGCTCAGGAGGTGAGAGCACCTCGCTCTGCGGTGAGTGGCGCTCGCCCGACGCTGCTGGTCCGCACTGGTGTTCAGTGAAGACGGGCCGACTGAGGTTTCTCTCTGAACAGACCTCAGGAGGTAGCCTGGCACCTCAAGCCAGTTATTTAAAACCCACTCTGCTCGTCAGCACGGCTTCGTCCCTAAAAGACTGAACGTGACTTTCAAGTGGCTGAGTGTGGAGGTAATGGCTGGCTACGTTTTGACTCCCATCTGTGAATCACTGGAGCCACAATTTGCCCTTCCCCTAGAAAATGAAGCTTTTTGATTTTGGAAAAAGTGTTGAGACCACAGTGATGCTATTTTTGAAAGGAACCTCAGCCAACCTTCAGGGCATTTGGGGAGGCACCTTTTCCAGAGACAGAAACTGAATGGTAAGGAGTGTGAGTGCTCTAAAATGAGCAAGTTTACAGTGTGTCTCCAGGTAGGGAACAGTTACTAGAATGATAGTTACTTTGGAGAATATTATTAGGAAGCACACATATGCTATGTTAAGGTTGAATCACAGTGGTGGAAATGTTACTCTTTTTATTTCTCATTCAGGCCTCTGATTTCACTCAGGAGATCACATAGGGCTGGGGTGGTTTTAACACTGGCAAGAGCAGAAGTCAGGCTTTGAACATTCTAAGTGCAACCGCATTCAGTTACAGTTTATTAATGCTGTTTTCATTGTACTTATTTTTATAGTTAGGGCTTCCCTCGTAGCTCAGACTGTAAAGCATCTGCCCGCAGTGCAGGAGACCTGGGTTCGATCCCTGGGTTTGAAAGATCCCCTGGAGAAGGAAATGGCAACCCACTCCAGTATTCTTGCCTGGAGAATTCCATGGACAGAAGAGCCTGGTGGGCTACGGTCCATCGGTCCATCGGGTCGCAAAGAGTCGGACAGGACTGAGTGACTAACACACACGCATTCACAACAAGCCACACCCGCTTCATTTCATTGACACTCGTAATATAAAGTTTCCCTTTTTTCTGGCTCCCTTGCTAGTTCACTGTGGGATCTCAGTCCCCTAACCAGGGGTCGAACCCTGGCCATGGCAATGAAAGTTGGCATCCTAACCACAAGGCCACCAGGCAACTCCAAGCATAAAGTTTCCTTCAAAAATTATAGATTCCTTTTGGATAGTGAGTCACATTAAAAAAAAATTGTTTTTTTAGCAAAAAAGACAGGCACGGCCTATGGCCCAGATCATGAAGGTGGACAGAAAGAAGGCAGTGACCTGAAAGGGCGCTGGCAGTGCCGGAGACGTGGGTTCGATCCCTGGGTCGGGAAGATGCCCTGGAGGAGGAAGGGGCAACCCACTGCAGTGCTCTTGCCGGGGAAAGCCCACGGGCAGAGGAGCCTGCTGGGGTGCAGTCCGCGGGGCTGCACAGCGTCGGGCGCGACTGAGCGGCTGGCACCAGCTCCAGCCCTTGTTTCTCAGTCGTGCTCTTCTTGCCCAACAGCTGCCAGAGCTATTGGAATGGTTTTTTTTTTTTTTTTTGCATGTCGGTCTTTTCAAGGGCAAGAAATTCTTTTTATTCACCCTACGTTTCTAATGCCAGGCAAACACCTGCCACAGAGGAAATGCTGAAAGTCTAATGAACGGAGGAAACTCAGCTCACGGGCGTTTCTCACTCGGATCTCACAGTGCCTTAGGAAGGCAGACGAGCAGGGACTGTTGTTCCCATTTACCAGATGAGATGACTGAGTTGCAGGTTCAGACTCCAGCTCAGTGCAGTGAGGTAGAGGCTGGGTGTGTGGGCTCAGTCCAGGCGCCTCTCCCCTGCAGTGTCAAGATGAAAAGGATTGCGTGTGATTTAGTGAAGGAAGTGGTCGAGTCCTGCCTCTCTCTCTAGACATGCAGCCTGCCGTCGACCAAGGGTCACCTTTGATGGGGAGGAGGTCCCTTTGCAGGAGCACGTGAGGCAGCCTTGACGGTCCCCTGAGACCCTTGGAGGGCGCTGGAAGGGCTGCCCAGAGTTGGGGCCCCGAGCGCAGGCTTGTAGGGAGTGGGGGGAGCCCCAGAGTGCGGGCCTCTGTGTTCGGGTGGCCAGATGGCGTCACCCCGCCTCTGTCTCGGATCCTTGCAGACACAGCCGTGCTGCTCTTCCTGGCCATGCCCATGCTCGCCGTGGGGGGCATCCTGTTCCTGATCACCAACCTGCAGGTGTGAGCCCGCCCTGGCCGAGGGACCAGGGGTGGTCCTGGCAGGACCTTGGGGTGGGCGGGGGAGGTGCACGCCCCTGCTGCTTTGGCGGCCTCTGATGAGGTGGGCCCCAGCCGGAGTGGCAGCTCCTGGTGTGGAGGAGGGTCTGCATATGAGGGCCTGACGCTTGCTGGGTGCACAGAAAGTGTTTCCTCGTGTGAGTGAGTGACTCGGGCTGGTCCTGTGTTCTTCAGATCGGGAACCTGTTTGGCAAACACCGCTCGACCATCATCACCATGTACAACGGAGCATTTGACTCCTCCTCAGCGGTCTTCCTCATCATCAAGGTAGAGGGTGGCGATCGCCCCTGTCCCCTGCCGCTGGTTGGGCCTTGGGGTGGGCCCCAGGCATCCATAATCAGCTTCTGGCGTAGAAGGCAAGAGCCTGGGCTGAGACTCGTTCTTAGAAATAAGTTTCAGCCCCGGATTCTTACCTGGACTCTTGGTATGGTACAGTGCACAGTTTATGGCAACATAAACCTTGGCACCTTCACCCTGTTTAAACGTCCTTTACCCTGTTTGAGCGACCTTCACCCTGTTTAAGCGTCCTTCGTCCTGTTTGAGCGACCTTCACCCTGTTTAAGTGTGCAGCTCAGCAGCCCTGAGTGCCTTTGTGTTGTACGACCGTCACCAGCACTCATCTTGGGGACTCTTCTCAATCCTGGGAAGCTGAAACTGTCCAGCGAGCAGTAACTCCCCACCCCCCATCCACCTCCCCCTGGACCCTGACAGCCGCCGTCATAACTTCTGCTTCTGTGATTTGGCTGCTGCAGGTGGCTCGGAAGCAGAATCACATACTATTTTTTTTCTTTCTGTGACCGTATTATTTCATTTAGCATCATATCCTCAAATTTCAAAGTTTGTTTTAGCAGGTGTCAGAGTTTCCTTCCTTTTAATACTGACCGCTATGCGATTGTGCGTGCCACGGTTGTGTATCCATTCATCCATGAAGGGGCGTTGGTTGGCGTCCACCTTTCGGACGTCGTGAGTAATGCTGGTGTGAGCGTGACTGTTACACTGACCTTTCCCCTCTTGTTTCTGCAGCTCCTTTATGAACAGGGCATCACCATCAAGGCCTCCTTCATCTTCATCTCTGTCTGCAGTGTCTGGCACGTCGGGCGCACTCTCCTCCTGATGCCTCGGGGGCATATCCCCTACCCGCTGCCTGCCGAATACCGCTACGGGTAAGTACTGTGAGCTGGGGATGGTGTGGCCAGAGCCCCTCCTTTGACCTGGAGTGGGAAGAGGGTTTGGGATGGACATGGTTACGGTAGGGCAGAGGAAACCTGTCTCTGGAGAAGAGGACTAGACCAAGGGTGTATTGGTTAGCTACTGCTGTGTAACGAACGATCCCAAAACTTAAGGGCTTAAAACCTTAGGCGTTTATTATCTTCCCAAGTCTAGGGGTAGCTGGCTAGTTCTACTGATCAGGGAGCTACTTAG
This sequence comes from Cephalophus harveyi, assembly GCA_006410635.1. NCBI lineage: Eukaryota > Metazoa > Chordata > Mammalia > Artiodactyla > Bovidae > Cephalophus > Cephalophus harveyi. The sequence goes on along the minus strand of SJYT01034688.1, from coordinate 285,805 downwards.
ATGCTCTTGACAGGACTTCTCATGCCTGTGATCGTCTGGAGGGCTAGCCGGGGGCCGGCTGGCCTGATGACCTTACTCAGGGGATTTGTCTGCTTGTCTGGGGTGGCGAGGATATCTGGGTCACGTGGCTCGCATCCTCCAGCAGGCTGGCTGGCGCTTCTTCACTTCATGGTTTCAGGGTTCCACGAGCGCGCAGCAGCACACAAGTTTTCCTCAGGTTTAAGGCTGGATCGGCACACCGCTTGCTTATTTGCTTTTCATAAATTTATGCATTATTGTTTGTTTTTGGCCGTGCTGGCTCTTTGTTGCTGCACGGGTCTTCTCTGGTTGCGGAGGGCGGGCTTCTCACTGCCGTGGCTTCTGTTCTTGCGGAGCACAGAGTCTCGGGCGCACAGGCTTCCGTAACTGCCGCCCGAGGGCTCAGAGCTGTGGCTCCCAGGCTCCACGTCGTGGAGCACGGGCTTCGTTGCTCCGCGGCACATGGGACCTTCCCGGATCAGGGGTCGAGCCCGTGGCTCCCGCATCGGCAGGTGGATTCTCCTCCGCTGAGCCCCCAGGGAGGCACGGTGCATCACTTGGTGCATCACTTTTGATGGGTCGTCTTGGTTGAAGCCGCTCACGAGGCCAGCCCAGATTCAGGGGTTGGGGAAACAGCTGCCAATTTCCTTTGCAGAGGGTAGAGAAGAGAGCAAGTGAAGAAACGGGACCACCTCTGCATCCGCTCAGTATGAGCAGTGGCGTTGGGGACGCTTGTTGGCGGCTCGCTTACTCTCTGGCGGCCCGGCGTGCTCTCTGGTTTCATTTCACGGTAGTCCTTGGATGCATATCCGAATCTCCATCTTCCAAATCAGAACAGCGAGGCTCAAAAGTTAGGTCTGAGCCACGTTGCCACAGCCAGGAAGAGCAGGACTGGAATTTGAACTCACGCCTGTTCTACACTTCCCACCCTTCTGTCGCTCCGTATGTGGCTGCAGATTAGAATTGTTGGGATTAACTGGAGATGTTTCTAAAAAAGATAACGGGAGCCTGCCTTCCATGCCCAGACCTTCTGACTCAGCTGGTCTGGGCCTGGACGCGGGCGCTGGAGCTGCGAAAAGGTGATTCAAGTGTGCAGTGAGAGGGACCATTTCCCTTCCCTGCATCCCACAGGCGTGTCAGGCTCAGCTCCCAGTCCTTGGCTTGGGCTGATAGAGCTTCTGTTTCCGCAGTCTCTGCTCTGGGGACAGCCCCCAAGAAGAAGACAAGAAGGCAGATGAGTCCACAAAGCTGGAGCTGCAGTCAAAGGAGTTCCTTTCCCCGAAGAAAGGTGAGCGCTGCTGGCTAACCCATTTCTCCCCCCAGAACCTGGCCTTCCCTGCGGCCAGCATGGTTCGTCACCTCCAGAGCTTGGCCAGGGACTCAGGGCCAGAGAAGGTCAGGTGGCGAAGAGACCTGTAGGACCTTCCCGACCCCCTCAGCCTACAGGGGGTCCAGAGAGGGGCAGCCAGTTTCACGTCATCTCTGCTTTCCGTCCCCGGCTCCTTCCCCAGTGCACTGTAGGCCTGCCCCCCAGAGCTCAGTCTTCCGCCCTCCACCTTCCCTTGCCCGCCCGCTCCTGAGTCTGCCTTATCTGTCCAGTATCTGCAGGTCCCGTGGGTCACCCCTCTCTCCCTGCCCTGTCTCCATCTTGCCTCGCCTTTCTCTCCTCTGTTTTGGGTCCTGGGTTGCCCACAGAGCACTGCCGGCTGGGGTAGAAACAAGAATAAGACCCTGGGAAGTTCACTGAGTGAAGGAAGGAGTGAGCTTGTCAGGCCGCATCCAGGAGGAGCCGAAGAAGGATACCCCTGGGGACCCCGGGGTCCAATCCTCGCCACTCCGCCCCTCAAGGAGAATGGTCCCGTTGGGCAGCCTGGCGTGAGGCGCAGAGCACTTAGTCCACGGGCTCACCCGGACCGTGAAGAACAGGGCGGGGAAGGTTTCCGTGGGAGACTCGGATGCTGGCGCTGAAAGAGGCGGCGGGGGTGCGGAGCCGCTGAAATCCTCGCTGTCCCCGCCGTCCCGCGCGTCGCCTCTGACTCTCTCCTCTCCTTGCCTGTCTTTTCCTCATCCTGCCTGAGAACGATCGGGAAGGTCGGTGGTGCGAGAAGCATCCCAGTGTGAAGGGGCAGACAGTGGGCAGCAGGGCATGGGAGAGCCGCGCCCCCGCGGTGGTGGGGCTGGGACGCTGCGTGGAGGTGGGGGTGTTGCCTTCGGAGAGTCCGGGGAGGCAAGAGCGGGTGAGCTCAGAGCTCGGGCTCTCCGGTAAGACCTGCACACCCAGTTCCCCCCCGATTTAATAGAAACTCTTGCCCGAATTTCCTTCCCCCCTCATCAGAGACCCCGGGACAGCAGCAGGCACCCAGCTCCTTCTGGAGCCACGCCTTCTCTCAGCGCTTTGCCTGGCACGTGGCGTGGCTGTCCGTGATACAGCTGTGGCATTACCTCTTTATCGGCACCCTCAACTCCCTGCTGAACAACTTGGCCAGCAAGGACAGCGCGCTAGGTAGGTGGGGGCGCCGGGAGGCGGCCCCTCTGGGCATCGCCCCTGGGGACTTGGCACCTCGCGTGGTGGGGCGCTGAGCTCAGCAGGGCCCTGTGCTCCGAGGGAGGTCTGAGCCCGGGGTGCGGGCTGGAGGGTCAGGCAGCGCAGGGCGGGCGGGTGGCCTCCTCTGGAAGGCAGTCCTGAAGCGCTCTTGCCGCCCAACCCCTCTCTGCCCTCTGCAGTCAGTACCTACACAAACGCCTTCGCCGTGACGCAGTTCTTCGGAGTGCTCTGCGCGCCCTGGAACGGCCTGCTCATGGACCGACTCAAACACAAGTACCAAGAGGAAGCGAAAAAGACCGGTGAGCCCTGTGCTCCCGTGGGTCAGGGAGCCAGCGCGCGGGAGGCTTTCGTTTACCTCCACGCCCATCGTCTTTATTCTTAAATCCTTTTCTACTTGCATCTGTCCATTCATTTTTCCATGACTCATTCATCCATCCATTATTCACCTATACGTCATCCATCATCTGTCCTTTTATCCATCCATCTCCCACCCATCCTTCTATCACCCATCCATCACTCATTCATCCATCACTCGTTCATCCATCACTCAGCCATCCTTCCATCATCCACCCGTCACCCATCCAGCCGTCACTCATTCATCCATCCACCATTCACCCATCATCCATCATCTGTCTTTTTATCCACTTATCACCCATCCATCCATCACTCATCCATCCATCACTCATCCATCCTTCCATCATCCATCCATCATCCATCGTGTGTCCTTTTATCCATCATTCATCCATCCATCACTCATTCATCCTTCCATGCATCATCTGTCGTTTTATCCATTCATCACCCATCCATCCATCTACCATCCATCCATCATCCATCTATCCATCCACCCACTAGTCACTGAGTGCCAATTATGTGCCAGCCATAGTTCCAGATTCGGTAACAGGCCTGACAGTTACGTCCTTGTTCTCAGGCTGTTCTAGTCTAGAGAGAAATGCAAGTAATTGAGCTTTGCGGTCCCTGAAATAAACCTGCAGGGAGCTGTGGCCGCATGAAGCAGGGCACCTACACTGTGTGTTCCCGGAGGAAGCAGCCTCTGAGCTCCTAAAGGGAGAGTAAGAAGTGGCTAGATGAAGGCGAGGGCCTGGGGGGTGGCCCAGGGGTGCACCGGGGTCATTGTTCATGGTGGCGAGAGAGAATGAAACCTTGAGGGAGCTGAGGGGCCCCAGCAGGTGGTTCAGGCACAGGGCAGGCAGGGCGGGGGTGGGGCGGGGCGTAGGGGCAGCCGGCGTCCGGTCAGGGAGCTGGGGCCTGATCTTGGGACGAGAACGGATGGACAGGGCGGCCTGTTCGTTTTGCTGTTTCAGCCTCAAGCCGCACGACCTGTGGGGTCTAGGTTCCCCAATCAGGGGAGCAGTGAGCACTCTGAGTCCTAACCGCTGGACCCCAGGGACTGCCGGTACCCCTAGAGTTTCATCTCCCCCCGCCCCGCTCCTCCAAGCCGCTTCTAAAGCAAACCTCAGACATCAGATCATTTTGTTTGTAAACCCTTCATTTTGTAGTGCCAACAAATAAGGCCTCTTTTGTTGAAGTGAAGCATCACTGGGAGGAATACCGTTATGACGCCCGCGACGGCCTCCGATAATTTCTCAGTGTCATCTGTTCGTTCATGTGGTCCAGTCTGAATCTGGCTCATGGTCTGTCGCCGGCTGGTTCAAATTCGGATCCATACGGGGCCGCAGTGCAGCCAGCCTCCTCACCCCGCCCCCTTTTCCCACTTTGCTCACTCACTGACGGGACTGGCTGACTAGTCCGGTCGGGTTTCCTACGTTCTGCATTTGGCCTCCCTTTCATGTCATTTTAAAGTGTTCTTTTGACTGGGCTCTGTCTGTAAACAGGCAGATCGGAGACTCAGTTTGGTATCTTTTGGCAAGAATAGCTTGAGAGGTGGAGCCACGGGCTTCACCTCGTCTGCAGACCCTGGATGCCCGTGCCTTGTTCTTAAGATGTGAGGATTGACCCGTGCACTCAGACATTGTCAGTCTGATCCGGCCATTGTAAAAGTTTCTCATCCGCTGCAGGCCTTGCAGCTACTGATGCTTGATGCCTAGACCCATTATTTTATTAGGGTTGCAAAACCCAGAATTTCTATTACTATCTTTTCCTTCTGCTTTTCATAGCTAAAACTTTCTCTAGAAAAGCTTTATTAACTGTTTTGTTTACCCTGAAATAAATGCATATTTTTTCCTCTGTTTGAGCCTCTCTGGTGGCTCAAATGGTGAAGAATCTACCTGCAATGTTGAAGACCCAGATTCGATCCCTGGGTCGGGAAGATCCCCTGGAGAAAGGGCATGGCGACCCACTCCAGCATTCTTGCCTGGAGAATCTCATGGACAGAGGAGCGTGGCGGGCTGCATCCATGGGGTCGCAAAAGAGTCAGACAGGAATGTCCAGTGGACGCTTTTTCCTCTTTACTAGTTTCAGAAAAGTGAGTTGGTACCTAAGCAATTTCCAGGGGTAACCACTCATGGTTTCTCTTTTGAAATCTTATTTTAAGTATATCTGTCTGTTTCAGTCCGTCTCTGTGACGATCCTTCTTGGGGTTCAGACTCCCTCATCCTTGACCCCTGGGAGCGTGACCAGTCCAGCATCTGTGTCCTTTACAGAGAGTTAGTTTTAGAGAGTGCTTTGGTCCCTTTCACTGGGTGTGCTTCCTGGCGCAGACCTGAAACCAGCCATCCCTTCGCATAGCCCTGGGTCCCTTTGAATGAGAATCGGTGTTTAACGAAGGCAGTCTGGGTGTTGGGGTTTCTAATTCTCCTGGACACTCATGGCTTTTAGTCCTCAGAGGTAAGGTACACATAATTTTTTGGATGAAAAGAAAATAAATCATGAATACCTAATACTGATATTTTAGTTCAAATTTTACTTGATTTTTGCATTTGTATCTCTTTTCTTCTGAAAATCATGGTTCTTAAAATACTATACGTATATACTATATATGTGTGTATACTGTGTACTGTATATGTAAACACATATATATTCTATATATAGTTCCTAAAATACTACACATATATACTATATGTATACTGTGTACTATATATGTACTGCTGCTGCTGCTAAGTCGCTTCAGTCGTGTCCAATTCTGTGCGACCCCGTAGACGGCAGCCCACCAGGCTCCCCCGTCCCTGGGATTCTCCAGGCAAGAACACTGGAGTGGGTTGCCATGTCCTTCTCCAGTGCATGAAAGTGAAAAGTCAAGGTGAAGTCGCTCAGTCATGTCCGACTCGTAGTGACCCCATGGACTGCAGCCCACCAGGCTCCTCCGTCCATGGGATTTTCTAGGCACTAGTACTGGAGTGGGGTGCCATTGTATATATGTACACACACACACATATATATTTTATATATAGTTTTTTAAAAATATATTTCATGCATGACTGCTGGTTTAGCAAGATCGGCACTGTAATAACAGCAGCGCCGGTGCTGAGTGTCGGTGCACCTTCCTTTCCCCCGTTCTCATTCTGAAGATACGTCCCCTAGGAGCTGTCAGTCAAAATTACGGTATTTTAAGAGTCAGCAACTTGATATAAAAAGTTGTGTTCGTTGGTTTCACCTCGTTGGATTTTGTTTTCTTTTTGAGGGGGGAATGGCTTTGCTTGTTTTCTTCCTATTCCTCTGATTTAATTTTTAAGAACATTTTTGTATCAGACGTCGACGTTATTCCGAAGCCACAGCTAGGAAGCGGGAACCAGCCCAGCACGTTTGTTTCCTCCTCCGTCCCCTGGCCTCCCTTCCTGCCCTCATTTGGTAATTGCTTTGATTTTTTTTTTTTCCCCCTTAAAGACAGACTCTGCGTAAACAGTTTCTCTTTCGTAGGTAAAAGGCAGCACCCTGCAGGCTTCTGCCCGGCAGGCAGTTTGCTTTGTGTGGCTCTCTGTCCTGGGGCCGCCCCACGGTGGGGCTCCATCCTTCCGCCACTGTTGCTGTTTAGTCGTGTCTGATTCCTTGTGACCCCATGGACTGCAGCCCGCCAGGCCTCTCTGTCTGTGGGGTTTCCCAGGCAAGAGCACCGGAGTGGGCTGCCATTTCCTTCTCCAGGGGATCTTCCCGACCCAGGGATCAAACCTGCGTCTCTTGCACTGGCAGGCAGCTTCTTTACCCCTGAGCCCCCGGCTAGCCCTCTGCCGCTGCCGCTGCCTCGTTCTGTTACGTTCTGCTGCACTCACTCCTCTCCTGCTGCCGGTGTGGACGCCTCCGGTCTTTCGCTGGAGCCCGTGGTCCTGCCCGGAGTATCTGGCTGTGGGTTGTGATCATCTGTGAGTGGCTGACGCTGGCCTGTGATTAGGATGAGTCTCTGGGGATGGATGCATGGGTACATGTTTGAATGAAGTTTTGGTTCAGTTCAGTTCAGTCGCTCAGTCATGTCTGACTCTTTGCGACCCCATGAAACGCAGCACGCCAGGCCTCCCTGTCCATCACCAACTTGCGGAGTTCACCCAAACTCATGTCCACTGAGTCACTGATGCCATCCAACCATCTCATCCTCTGTCGTCCCCTTCTCCTCCTGCCTTCAATCTTTCCCAGCATCAGGGTCTTTTCCAATGAGTCAGCTCTTCGCATCAGGTGGACAAAGTGTTGGAGCTTCAGCTTCAGCATCAGTCCTTCCAATGAATATTCAGGACTGATTTCCTCTAGGATGGACTGGTTGGATCTCTTTGCAGTTTGAGGGACTCTCAAGAGTCTTCTCTGGATGTTTAGGAAGTGAGTTCACGTGTCCTGATGGATTGGAGATGGGGTGTGTGGAGAGCAGGGGTCGGCGTGGCCCCCCGCCCCATGGGCGTCCCGTCAGCCCCCTGTCTCCCTTTCGGCACAGGGGTCCCGGCCAAGGCCGCGGCCCTGCGCGCGGCGGTGCCCTCGCTGGCCCTGACGTCCCTGCTGTGCCTCGGCTTTGCCGTCTGCGCCTCCATACCGGTGCTCCCCCTGCAATACGCCACCTTCGTCCTGCAAGTGGTCAGCCGCTCCTTCCTGTACGGCTGCAACGCGGCCTTCCTCACGCTCGCGTAAGTGGGCTTGGTGTGCGCTCCTGATGGCGGATCCCCCCGGGACAGAGGGAGGTGTGCTGGGGTCCGAGAAGTCGGGGAAGAGACCCAGATGTGGGCGGGGAGGCGCGCTGGAGGCCGTGGGAGGGGCAGAGCCTTCGCTTCCTTGGACGCCCTTCATGTCTGCTCCCCTCTGCCTCTGTGATCTGCCTGGCGAACTCCTGTTCACCCTCCAAAGCCCTCTTTTGTTGTAGCTCTCCCAGGGAAGAGCAGAAGGAAAGCTTTTTCTTTTCTTGTGGAACTCTTCTTCTTTTGGATATTTTCTTGGCCCTGCTGCACTGCTTGTGAGGTCTTAGTTCCCTGACCAGGAATTGAACCCACATCCCTTACATGGAAAGTGCAGCGTCTTAGCCCCCTAGACCACCCGGGAGGCCATGATTCTTGCTGCTTCTGCTGGTGCAGGCCTCACTTAGCCTATGCGGCTGTATCTGTGTCTTTTGCCTGAGGCCTCCCGGGGCCCAGCCCGTGTCTGGGGCCCTGCTGTTTTCCCCGGGTTGAGCGCGGGCCGTCTCTGTGCTCTGTGGCTTGGAAGCCTGAGCAGAGGTGAAGGGGGGGCCCTGTGGGTGTGGGTAAGTGCCGGCTGGCTTAGACTAGGGGTACGGGAGCAGGGGGCTGACCAAGCCCCACCAGAGCCAGGCCCCTCCGTGGAGCAAGGGGCTGCGAGCCCGCTGGAGCCGCCTCGGCCTGCCCCCGCGCAGGTTCCCCTCGGAGCACTTCGGGAAGCTGTTTGGACTCGTGATGGCCCTATCAGCCGTTGTGTCTCTGCTGCAATTTCCCCTCTTCACCCTCATCAAGGGCCCCCTCCGGAATGACCCGTTATACGTGAGTACTGGGGGCGGGGACCCTGGCCTTAGACTCAGATCGGGGCGACTTTGTCAGTCTCCAGCAGGGGTTGCCCCTGGCCTGGCCGGGGTGGCCTGGGTGTGATTCCCGCCGGAACGTTTCTGCACATGGCTACGTCCCGGGTCTTGCTTTTCCAACGGGAGTCTGTGGGAGAACCCTATCGTGTGCTGGGGATCCCCAAAGCCAAAGGGTTAACGTGGATGGCCTCCCAGGTCATCAGGGACTCTGCAGGCCTCAGTTTCTCCACCTGTGAAATGGTCACAGCATTCCTCCTTGCCCTGCCCTAGGCGGGTGGAATGAAAAGTCACCGGCGTCCATCACAAAGGGCACCGTCAGGTCTGAGTGGGACGCAGAGGAGAAACCCGGCGGGATTCTGGGCCCTTCCTGGCAGTGGACTTGGCCTCACTGCCCCTCACCCTCCAGGCGGGATCCTGGGCCCTGCATGGAGGTGGACTTGGCCTCACTGCCCCTCACCCTCCAGGCGGGATCCTGGGCCCTGCATGGAGGTGGACTTGGCCTCACTGCCCCTCACCCTCCAGGCGGGATTCTGGGCCCTGCATGGAGGTGGACTTGGCCTCACTGCCCCTCACCCTCCAGGTGAACTTGATGTTGGTGCTGCTGACTCTCCTGACGTTCATCCACCCCTTCCTGGTGGACCGGGAGTGCCAGCGGAAGGAAAGCCCCGGTGAGGTCGCCTAGATCAGAAGCCCCGCCTTTGCTGCCCCGAAGATGCGTCATCTTCCTCCCCCACGGAGGACCCCACATCCAGGAAGACTTGGCCCACCCAGGCTGCTTGTATTAAGTAGCCATTATTCCTTCCGTAAGACAAAAAGCCATACGCACCTGCCTGCCAAGACTGCTTATCCGCAAGACGGGAGCAAAGGCCCAGAAAGGCTTTCAGTGTCAGAGGCGGGAACAGCTGGCCCTGGCGGACGCTTGGGCCGAGGTGGGGGATGGGCCGGTGAGCTGTGTCTCCTGCTTCTCCGGGTCTCTCTGTCCCTGAAGCCCGAGCCTGCCTGGACCCTGTGCGCCGGATGCGCTTCCCGGCGAAGGCTGAGGCTGTCCCGCTACTCAGCGTTCAGCAGCCGCACTCGGCTTGCCCCCAGCGGCCCAGAGGATGAGCCCAGAGGGAAAGAGGCAGGTGGGTTGGGGCGGGGGTCCCAGGCCTGCTGCTGATGCCGAGTGGCCTTGAGCAGACCCTTCTCCCTTCAGAGCGCTGGTTTCCCGTCTGTGAAAGGAGAGGGGGTTTGGAGTCGGCCTTCTCTCCAGCGTTCGTGTTCCACTGGAAAAACTCAAAAGTTCATTTGAGTTTTTCGTAAGATGTTACGGGGTGGGGGGGGGGGAGATAACTCGAACGAACTTTTGGGCCAGTAGAAGGTTTCCAGAACAGTGTCAGCTCAGCCACCCTCAGAGCCGCGAGAACCACCTGGCCTGCTGGACCCAAGGGTCTCTGACGAAGCCTTTCAGGGAGGTTTTCTTCTTCAAGAAGGGAGACGATTGTTTACTTCGGGTAGGATATAAAAACGTCCTCTGGGGAATGGTTTTTATAACACTGAGTTATGTCCTAAATCATTTCGTTAAATAAAACCTTTCTGTCTAAGACAACAGCTGCTCCCAGGCTTTGGGGCAGTGGTGGTGTGTGCGTGCGTGTGTCCCAGCCCAGACCTGGCTCGGGGGCGTGGACGCGGCTGTGTGGAGGCGGCTGGCCGCAGCCCCAGGCCTGGCAGCCGGACCCGGGGTCAGGGAGGAGCCTCAGACTGGGGTCCAGCCGCCTGGTCCCGAGGCCTGGGCTGGGGCTCCCCAGGAATCCCCTGCCTCGCCCCCTCTTGCTCTCCACCCTGCCCCCTCCCCTGCTGCAACACGTGCCCGCCCCCACCCCCCAGCTGGACTCAGAAGGTCTGACCCAAGTGTCAGTTCCCCTTGCAGCAGCTGGGCAGGCCCCCGAGGTCCTTACCTGCTGGCTGCGGCGAGCCCTTTCCACCCTGGAGGGCACCTGTGAGAGCTGCGGGTGGCCTCCACTGCCCGGTGTGTCCTGGGCGCCCTGGAGCGTTTGTTTCACTCAGGCTGGAGAGGAGGCGGGTCTTTAAGGGAGAGGGGGTGAGGGACGGCCTGGGCGAGGTGGGAGAAAGTCTGGAACACGCCTAGGGTTTGACTCCTCTCAGCCGGGAGAGCACTGAGGACTTAGGCCTGCCTTCGGTCAGTCCCTGATCACTGAGCTGCCGCGGGGTCTGTTCTAGGCACTGGGGCATTGAGAGAGGTGCCCGGGGTCTGAAGCCAGCTCTTCTCTGAGCTGCCGAGGGCTAATTTTCCGGGGCCGGGCCTGGGTGTGCAGATGACATGATTGCTGATAGATGCTTTCATCCGGTTGTCTTGCTCAAATGCTTTCGGTGGCTCCCTGTGGCCCGTGGGGTGGAGCCTAGATTCCAGCGTGGCAGTGTGGATGGTTGGTCAGCAACGTGATTCCAGCTCCCCGCTCCGCTCCTCACCTCCTGGGGCCCAGCTCATCCCCGCGGGCCCAGGTGTGCGCTCTAGCATCTGTGAGCCTACCCGTTCCTCCCGCCCAGCCCGTCTCTGCCAGGGAACTCTGCTGGGTCCAGTGGGGCCTGGCTTGAAATGCCATCTCCTCTGAAAGCCTTTCTGCAGCTTTCAGCAGCCCTGAGTTCCCGGGCCTTGGTCATACCCTTCTTGGAGACTGGCCCCCGCCTCCTCTCGTGGCCCCTTTTCCCATTTGGACAGAAAGGCCTGGGAGGCAGCCTCTGGGTCTCACCCCTGGCTCAGGGAATAGCGCCTGCTTGCCAGGTACGCGGTGCCAGTTACTGCCTGTTGGAGGACTGATCATTGAATGAGTGGAGCCTTGTTCTGGCTTCAGCTTTAACGAGGGAGAGAACAGGGCACACGGGGTGTGGTGGGGAGGGCAACAGTCGACCGGGAGCCAAGGCAACCCTCGCGGCACCCCGGCCCGGCCACCAGCGTGCCCTGGAGGGGCCTCTGCCCCGCCTCTCAGTTATTCATCGGTGACATTGGGGAAATAGACCTGCCTTTCTGGACTGGGTTAGAAGTTAGGTCAGCTGCCTAGACACGGTGGGTATCTAACGGATCAAAGCTGTCATTACAGTTACTGTATTAAATTTTAAAACGATTGCCTCGTGTCCACCAGCCGGTGAACGAATTAATAAAATGGTATGACCACACAGTGGACTCTTGCTTGGTGGTACAGAGGAATGATGCGACCACACGCATGAACCTTGAAACATGCCAAGTGAGAGAAGACAGAGATCACGAAGGTAGTAAGATTTTCATTCAGATACGAAACATCCAGAACAGAAAAATCCATAGAGGCCTTCCCTGGTGACTCAGCTGGTCAAGAATCCGCCTGCAACGTGGGAGACCTGGGTTTGATCCCTGGGTTGGGAAGATCCCCTGGAGAAGGGAATGGCTACCCCCTCCAGTGTTCTGGGGTGGAGAATTCCATGGACTGTATAGTCGCAAAGAGCCGGACACGACTGAGTGCCTGAGTGAAGGAAAATGAGAACTCTTAGGGCTGGGCACATGAGCGGCTTCTCACTGACTCATCTTCCCCAGAAATCACCCCTGATTCTCTGGATAGAGGTGTTCTCTGCACTTCCTGAGAGATCCAGTCACTTTAACATTTCAGTAGCAGCCGTATTGGGATAGGGGGCACGCTGCGTCGCATCCCAGCAGCTATCCCAGGATAGCTGCACGCAAACCGCCCTTCTAAGGTGCGCAGCGCATTGGTTTTCAGAGTATTGAGCTTACCACTGTCTCCATTGTCAAGTTTAGAGCGTTTTTATCATCCTAGAGACCCTTCTGTGAGTTCCTCCTCGGATGCAATCAACCACTCTTTGCAACAAGGAAGTGAGCTCGCCGGGAGGGTTCGCGAGGGTTGGTTCCGCTCAGCAGTAAGCGGGCAGTGCCGCCCTGCTCTCTGCTGCCAGCCTCAGCAGACAGGGAGCGCTGCAGGCGGGGTCCTCTCTGGGGCAGGGGACAGTCCGCCTGGAGGGAGAGGAGGGCGCCTGCTGCGCCCGGGACAAGGACAGTGAGTCAGCAGCCGTGTGTGACCGTCTGCTCTCACCACCAGCTTGCGGCTGAGGACAGCGAGGCTGTGGCGGCAAGCTTCACCGGGACCATCCAGCTGGTGCCTCGTGGAGCTGCCGCGTAGCCCACGTCCAGGGACTCCCTGGGTGCTCCAGTGGCAGACTCTGCTCCCAGTGCAGGGGGCTGGGGTTCAGCCCCTGACCAGGGAACGGGGGTCCTACATGCTGCAACGAAGACCCTGCACACCGCCACTGAGACCTGGTGTGGCCAAGTAAATAAATAAAACAGATAAAAAAAAACCCCACACAAACTGACTCCTAAGGTCACATTCCTTTCAGGTGTGACCTTTTCTTTATGTTCTTATTTTTATGCCGTAAGTTTATTTACAAACCTTTCTAGGATGAGCTTGATCCTTCTTCTTTTAGAGGTCGCGCCTCTTCATATGCTCCTCTTCATATCTGCCTTATGGATTATTCGTGAAGCAGTTGGTGTCTTACTATCAAGAAAGGGGCTGCGCATCCAGACCCACAGAACACAGTCATCATAGATAGTCACCTCCCCTTGCTTTCCACTGAGCATGGTGCTTTCCCCAGACTCTCCTCGCGATGGCTCCTGTGGACCGCACAGGTTGAGAACCTCTGGCTGCCCTGTGCCCACCAGCGCTGTCGGAAGCTCTGAGAAAGGTGCACAGACCAAAGGTGGAGGGCAAGGCGGCTCGTGCCACGCGCCTCGGCCTTTCCTCTACACTCTTGGCGCGCGTTCTTATGTCAGAAAGAAACGGCTGCTGTAGAGCGGGTCAGAGAATAGAGAGCCGCGTGGTAGAGGGTTCTCAGCGTTCCCTTCAGCACCGCGAAATGCCCGCGGTGAGCACGGGGGCCTGTGTGCCCCCGAGGTGCAACTGTGTGTGCAGTGACGGAAACCATCTCCCAAGCCCTTCTTTACAGCATCGCGGAGCCGTCACAGTCGTGACTTTAAACGGCCACTTACGCCGCGTCTGATGGCCGTGGCACATGACCGCCCCGCTCCGCCCTGGGTCTTGGACGATGTGCCTCTGTCTCTCCTGTCCCCCGGGGCTGCCTGGGCGGGGGTCCCAGATGGCAGAGACTCGGGAGAGGGGTGGAGGGCGGCAGGTCGGGGCTGTGGACAGTAACAGCCGGAGAAGCCCCTTGGGAGTTTCCGGGGGAACCCCATCGCGGTGCTTAATCCTCTTCCTCTGGGCTTCCCTCGTGGCTCAGCGGGTCACGAATCCGCCTGCAGTGCGGGAGACCTGGGTTCAATCCCTGGGTTGGGAAGATCTCCTGGAGAAGGGAAAGGCTCCCCAGTGTAGTATTCTGGCCTGGAGAATCCCATGGACTGGATAGTCCGTGGGTCGCAAAGAGTCGGACACGACTGAGCGCCTTTCATTGGTCTAGGGCTGACCTCCAGTCTGAAGGTGCTGGCTGCCTGCTTCATAGGGCGGTTGGTCCTCTGCTAATTCGAAACCCGGGGTCCCCGCAGGGATGGCCTGGAGCTCCTTTCCCTGCCGGTCCCTCAGGGCCTAGATGAGCCCCGAATGCATCGAGTGTGACTCGGGCACAGCCCCGAGTCCCTCCTTGCATGTTCTGCGGGAAGGACGCTTGCATTCCAGCACCAAGTCCACAGGCTCCCGTCCAGACTCTGGTCCTCTGTTGGTGATGAGAGGTCCCAGATGGGCCACGTCTGACCACTCCTGGCCCGCTGCTGCCCACCGCGGGGCCGACTCGCCGGGACTGCGCTCAGGGCCCTCTGCGTTCCCTCTGTCTCTTATACACATCTCCTCCCCTGCTGCAACACGTGCCCGCCCCCACCCCCCAGCTGGACTCAGAAGGTCTGACCCAAGTGTCAGTTCCCCTTGCAGCAGCTGGGCAGGCCCCCGAGGTCCTTACCTGCTGGCTGCGGCGAGCCCTTTCCACCCTGGAGGGCACCTGTGAGAGCTGCGGGTGGCCTCCACTGCCCGGTGTGTCCTGGGCGCCCTGGAGCGTTTGTTTCACTCAGGCTGGAGAGGAGGCGGGTCTTTAAGGGAGAGGGGGTGAGGGACGGCCTGGGCGAGGTGGGAGAAAGTCTGGAACACGCCTGGGGTTTGACTCCTCTCAGCCGGGAGAGCACTGAGGACTTAGGCCTGCCTTCGGTCAGTCCCTGATCACTGAGCTGCCGCGGGGTCTGTTCTAGGCACTGGGGCATTGAGAGAGGTGCCCGGGGTCTGAAGCCAGCTCTTCTCTGAGCTGCCGAGGGCTAATTTTCCGGGGCCGGGCCTGGGTGTGCAGATGACATGATTGCTGATAGATGCTTTCATCCGGTTGTCTTGCTCAAATGCTTTCGGTGGCTCCCTGTGGCCCGTGGGGTGGAGCCTAGATTCCAGCGTGGCAGTGTGGATGGTTGGTCAGCAACGTGATTCCAGCTCCCCGCTCCGCTCCTCACCTCCTGGGGCCCAGCTCATCCCCGCGGGCCCAGGTGTGCGCTCTAGCATCTGTGAGCCTACCCGTTCCTCCCGCCCAGCCCGTCTCTGCCAGGGAACTCTGCTGGGTCCAGTGGGGCCTGGCTTGAAATGCCATCTCCTCTGAAAGCCTTTCTGCAGCTTTCAGCAGCCCTGAGTTCCCGGGCCTTGGTCATACCCTTCTTGGAGACTGGCCCCCGCCTCCTCTCGTGGCCCCTTTTCCCATTTGGACAGAAAGGCCTGGGAGGCAGCCTCTGGGTCTCACCCCTGGCTCAGGGAATAGCGCCTGCTTGCCAGGTACGCGGTGCCAGTTACTGCCTGTTGGAGGACTGATCATTGAATGAGTGGAGCCTTGTTCTGGCTTCAGCTTTAACGAGGGAGAGAACAGGGCACACGGGGTGTGGTGGGGAGGGCAACAGTCGACCGGGAGCCAAGGCAACCCTCGCGGCACCCCGGCCCGGCCACCAGCGTGCCCTGGAGGGGCCTCTGCCCCGCCTCTCAGTTATTCATCGGTGACATTGGGGAAATAGACCTGCCTTTCTGGACTGGGTTAGAAGTTAGGTCAGCTGCCTAGACACGGTGGGTATCTAACGGATCAAAGCTGTCATTACAGTTACTGTATTAAATTTTAAAACGATTGCCTCGTGTCCACCAGCCGGTGAACGAATTAATAAAATGGTATGACCACACAGTGGACTCTTGCTTGGTGGTACAGAGGAATGATGCGACCACACGCATGAACCTTGAAACATGCCAAGTGAGAGAAGACAGAGATCACGAAGGTAGTAAGATTTTCATTCAGATACGAAACATCCAGAACAGAAAAATCCATAGAGGCCTTCCCTGGTGACTCAGCTGGTCAAGAATCCGCCTGCAACGTGGGAGACCTGGGTTTGATCCCTGGGTTGGGAAGATCCCCTGGAGAAGGGAATGGCTACCCCCTCCAGTGTTCTGGGGTGGAGAATTCCATGGACTGTATAGTCGCAAAGAGCCGGACACGACTGAGTGCCTGAGTGAAGGAAAATGAGAACTCTTAGGGCTGGGCACATGAGCGGCTTCTCACTGACTCATCTTCCCCAGAAATCACCCCTGATTCTCTGGATAGAGGTGTTCTCTGCACTTCCTGAGAGATCCAGTCACTTTAACATTTCAGTAGCAGCCGTATTGGGATAGGGGGCACGCTGCGTCGCATCCCAGCAGCTATCCCAGGATAGCTGCACGCAAACCGCCCTTCTAAGGTGCGCAGCGCATTGGTTTTCAGAGTATTGAGCTTACCACTGTCTCCATTGTCAAGTTTAGAGCGTTTTTATCATCCTAGAGACCCTTCTGTGAGTTCCTCCTCGGATGCAATCAACCACTCTTTGCAACAAGGAAGTGAGCTCGCCGGGAGGGTTCGCGAGGGTTGGTTCCGCTCAGCAGTAAGCGGGCAGTGCCGCCCTGCTCTCTGCTGCCAGCCTCAGCAGACAGGGAGCGCTGCAGGCGGGGTCCTCTCTGGGGCAGGGGACAGTCCGCCTGGAGGGAGAGGAGGGCGCCTGCTGCGCCCGGGACAAGGACAGTGAGTCAGCAGCCGTGTGTGACCGTCTGCTCTCACCACCAGCTTGCGGCTGAGGACAGCGAGGCTGTGGCGGCAAGCTTCACCGGGACCATCCAGCTGGTGCCTCGTGGAGCTGCCGCGTAGCCCACGTCCAGGGACTCCCTGGGTGCTCCAGTGGCAGACTCTGCTCCCAGTGCAGGGGGCTGGGGTTCAGCCCCTGACCAGGGAACGGGGGTCCTACATGCTGCAACGAAGACCCTGCACACCGCCACTGAGACCTGGTGTGGCCAAGTAAATAAATAAAACAGATAAAAAAAAACCCCACACAAACTGACTCCTAAGGTCACATTCCTTTCAGGTGTGACCTTTTCTTTATGTTCTTATTTTTATGCCGTAAGTTTATTTACAAACCTTTCTAGGATGAGCTTGATCCTTCTTCTTTTAGAGGTCGCGCCTCTTCATATGCTCCTCTTCATATCTGCCTTATGGATTATTCGTGAAGCAGTTGGTGTCTTACTATCAAGAAAGGGGCTGCGCATCCAGACCCACAGAACACAGTCATCATAGATAGTCACCTCCCCTTGCTTCCCACTGAGCATGGTGCTTTCCCCAGACTCTCCTCGCGATGGCTCCTGTGGACCGCACAGGTTGAGAACCTCTGGCTGCCCTGTGCCCACCAGCGCTGTCGGAAGCTCTGAGAAAGGTGCACAGACCAAAGGTGGAGGGCAAGGCGGCTCGTGCCACGCGCCTCGGCCTTTCCTCTACACTCTTGGCGCGCGTTCTTATGTCAGAAAGAAACGGCTGCTGTAGAGCGGGTCAGAGAATAGAGAGCCGCGTGGTAGAGGGTTCTCAGCGTTCCCTTCAGCACCGCGAAATGCCCGCGGTGAGCACGGGGGCCTGTGTGCCCCCGAGGTGCAACTGTGTGTGCAGTGACGGAAACCATCTCCCAAGCCCTTCTTTACAGCATCGCGGAGCCGTCACAGTCGTGACTTTAAACGGCCACTTACGCCGCGTCTGATGGCCGTGGCACATGACCGCCCCGCTCCGCCCTGGGTCTTGGACGATGTGCCTCTGTCTCTCCTGTCCCCCGGGGCTGCCTGGGCGGGGGTCCCAGATGGCAGAGACTCGGGAGAGGGGTGGAGGGCGGCAGGTCGGGGCTGTGGACAGTAACAGCCGGAGAAGCCCCTTGGGAGTTTCCGGGGGAACCCCATCGCGGTGCTTAATCCTCTTCCTCTGGGCTTCCCTCGTGGCTCAGCGGGTCACGAATCCGCCTGCAGTGCGGGAGACCTGGGTTCAATCCCTGGGTTGGGAAGATCTCCTGGAGAAGGGAAAGGCTCCCCAGTGCAGTATTCTGGCCTGGAGAATCCCATGGACTGGATAGTCCGTGGGTCGCAAAGAGTCGGACACGACTGAGCGCCTTTCATTGGTCTAGGGCTGACCTCCAGTCTGAAGGTGCTGGCTGCCTGCTTCATAGGGCGGTTGGTCCTCTGCTAATTCGAAACCCGGGGTCCCCGCAGGGATGGCCTGGAGCTCCTTTCCCTGCCGGTCCCTCAGGGCCTAGATGAGCCCCGAATGCATCGAGTGTGACTCGGGCACAGCCCCGAGTCCCTCCTTGCATGTTCTGCGGGAAGGACGCTTGCATTCCAGCACCAAGTCCACAGGCTCCCGTCCAGACTCTGGTCCTCTGTTGGTGATGAGAGGTCCCAGATGGGCCACGTCTGACCACTCCTGGCCCGCTGCTGCCCACCGCGGGGCCGACTCGCCGGGACTGCGCTCAGGGCCCTCTGCGTTCCCTTTCCCGAGTCCAGGGTCATCTCCCAAGCCTGAAGGTGAACTCAAGCTGTAGGTGCGGGGGAAAGGCTCTGGGTGTCCCAGACACGGACCAGCTGTGTGACCTCAAGGCACCCCTTCATCCCCGGAGCCTCAGTTTCCTCCCCTGCGATGGAGACAATAAACAGCACAGGGCTGGTGGGAAAGACTAGAGAGGACTCGGGGAATTAAACGTGGAGGCAGCTGGAGTCTCCACGACCAGCTCCCGGCTCTCCCTCCAGAGCTCGGGACTTGGTTCAGGGAGCCTCTGCTTCTGCATCGGTACACTAAGAATACCAATGGAATTGGATCTGGGGTTGGGAGGATGAAGGAAGTAATGATTTCAGAGCACTTGGAACATGACGTAAACTGCCTTGCTTCTGGCAGGCAAGCACCCGCCTGTTATCGGCAGCATCTGTGATTCCCTGGGGGGCAGACAGAGCGAGAACTCCAGGCCTGGGGGAGCCTGGAACGTCACTGCGTTGGTTCAGGGAGGAAACCAGCCCGCAAGCATTTGCCGGAACTCGTTTCTGTCTGACGAAGCAGGGCAGATCCTCTTGAATTGTGTAGAATGGGAAAGCTTCAAGAGAAAAAAAAAAAGACTTTCTAATTGTCCCAGATCTTAAGCCAATGAAAAATGTCAGCCTTCATATTCATTTCTTGCCCTGCTCTTTGCTTCTGCAGTAGTCCGTGAGGGAAATCTATGCGCACAGAGGGATTGGGCTGTGGATTCCTTCCGGGGCGGGGGTCAGGGATGGCTGGGCTCCAGGCAGGAGGCAGGCAGCCAGCCCTGCGCCTGCTCTCGTGTCCTCAGGCTGTGTGCTCTTGAATGGGTCACAGCCTCTCCCTGCTGCTGAGGATAAAGAGGCTCCACGTGAAAAGCACTTGGCCCTGGCTCATAGCAGGTCGCAGGGTAATTTTTACTGTTAATATATGCACAATATCACCTTAAAGGTCAAGTGCACGCTTGTGTTTTTTTTTCTCTTAATATATATATTTTATTGAAGTATAGTTGACTTACAATGTTTCAGATGCATAGCAAGGTGATTCAGTGATACTTACACACATATATTATTTTTGAAATTATTTTCCATTAACGTGCATGCTTTAGAAGTGAAACGATTTTACTCTCCTTGCTTGGAATGCATCGCACCCAACCCATGGTTAACACCTGCAGTTCCTCCAGCTCTCAGCGCCTACCTCCCTTCTTTCCTTTCCCGCCTGTTACCCCATACAGATTTTCATTCCACCAGGCACTTGTCTAGCATAGAGCTTGTTACAGTTGCAGTTTAATGTACAGATTAAAAAATAATAATAATGCAAGACTTCCATTAGTCTGGGAACTCCAGGTAGGCAGTAATTGTATTTTTTTTTTCTAATGATAAAGTTATCTTTTTAAAGTAAGTTTTAAGAAATGTATTTGCTTTTGGCTCTGCTGGGTCTTCCTTACTGTGCTCCAGTAGTTGAGGTGCGTGGGCTCCGTGGCTGCAGCTTGTAGGTTCTAGAGCTCGGGCTCAGGAGTGATGGCCCATGGGCTTGGTCGCTCTGTACCTTGTGGATCTTCCTGGACCGGGGATCACAGCCGTGCCCCCTGCATCGGCAGGCAGATGCTTAACCACCAAGCCACCAGGGAGGCCCAATGACTGGGCTTTTATTACCCCTGGTGTCCTCAGGGCTTTGCTCCCTCCCTACCTGGCACAGAGGACTTCCCTTCCGGTTCAGCCGGTAAAGAATCGCCTGCAATGCGGGAGGCCTGAGTTTGATCCCTGGGTTGGGAAGATCCCCTGGAGAAGGGAAAGGCTACCCACTCCAGTATTCTGGCCTGGAGAATCCCATGGACGGTACAGTCCATGGTGTTGCAAAGAGTCAGACACGACTGAGTGAATTGCACTCCCTGGCGCAGAATTGTTGTTGTTCAGTTGTTCAGTTGTGTCTGACTCTTCGCGACCCCATGGACTGCAGCACGCCAG
The DNA here is from genome assembly GCA_006410635.1 of Cephalophus harveyi. NCBI lineage: Eukaryota > Metazoa > Chordata > Mammalia > Artiodactyla > Bovidae > Cephalophus > Cephalophus harveyi. Next base: position 265,521 of record SJYT01034688.1, on the reverse strand, counting down.
GCTTGATCCCTGGGTTGGGAAGATCCCCTGGAGAAGGGAAAGGCTACCCACTCCAGTATTCTGGCCTGGAGAATCCCATGGACGGTACAGTCCATGGTGTTGCAAAGAGTCAGACACGACTGAGTGAATTGCACTCCCTGGCGCAGAATTGTTGTTGTTCAGTTGTTCAGTTGTGTCTGACTCTTCGCGACCCCATGGACTGCAGCACGCCAGGCTTCCCTGTCCTTCACCATCTCCCGGAGCTAGCTCAGACTCATGTCCATCGAGTCGGCGATGCTGTCCAGCCAGCTCATCCTCTGTTGTCCCCTTCTCCTCCCGCTCTCAATCTTTCCCAGCATTAGGGTCTTTTCAAATGAGTTGGCACTTTGTATCAGATGGGCAAAGTTTGGAACTTCAGCATCAGTCCTTCCAATGAATATTCAGAGCCGATTTCCTCTAGGATGGACTGGTTGGATCTCCTTGCAGTCCAGGGGATTCTCAAAAGTTTTCTCCAGAACCACAGTTTGAAGGCATCAGTTCTGCGCTCAGCCTTCTTTATGGTCCAACTCTCACATCCATACATGACCCCTGGAAAAACATAGCTTTGACTAGATGGACCTTTGTTGGCAAAGTAATGTCTCTGCTTTTGAATATGCTGTCTAGGCTTGTTGTAGCCTTTCTTCCAAGGAGGAACACAATAGAGGTTCAAGAAATACTGGAATAAGAGACACGGGAAGAGAGAGAGACAGAGATGGAAGAAAGGGAGGGAGGGGAAGGAAAGAGCAGGGAAGGAATGAATGACTGTTTGAAGACAGGGGGCACCTCTTTCCCCTCCAGCACCCTGAGATCTCCATTCACCGTTGGCAGGGACTTGCTTGAGGAAACTGCAGGATGGCTTGAACCAGGAGGCTTTGGAGAAGGTTGAGGGTGTCACGCTGGGGAAATGGATGAAATCATTGTATATTTTATGACAAGACAAGAAAGACTGAAGCATAAAAAACCGAAGAATCTTCTCCTTGCGCTTGGCCTCCCCCCTCTGCTAGTGAAGATGTGTGTTGTGTGTAGGCATTAATCAGACCGCCTGAGGAGACAACATTCCTTCTTAATCTCACAAAGAGTCACAGCTCCTTAGGCGATAGCCTTCTTTCTTAAACTTGGAAGAGGTCCCAGGGACCTCTATACACGTAGATATGCTCACTATATGTGTAGATCTGGATTGTGCAAGCTGTCACTGAAAGTGAAAGTGTTCATCTCTCAGTCGTGTCTGACTCTCTGTGACCCCACTGACTGTAGCCCTCCAGGCTCCTCTGTCCATGGGATTCTCCAGGCAAGAATACTGGAGTGGGTTGCCATTCCCTTCTCCAGGGGATCTTCTGAACCCAAGAAAATCCCCACATGTTGTGGTAATTTCCGCTATACAGCAAAANAAAGTGAAAGTGTTCATCTCTCAGTCGTGTCTGACTCTCTGTGACCCCACTGACTGTAGCCCTCCAGGCTCCTCTGTCCATGGGATTCTCCAGGCAAGAATACTGGAGTGGGTTGCCATTCCCTTCTCCAGGGGATCTTCTGAACCCAAGAAAATCCCCACATGTTGTGGTAATTTCCGCTATACAGCAAAATGCATCAAGGAAAGGGCACTCTAGACAGATGAAATGGTGTCTGAAAGCTCATGGTATATTTGGGAAATAGCAGTTTCTCAATATGATGGGAGCAGTGTGTGTGTGTGTGTGCCTGTGTGTGTGTTTGGGGAGATGAGGTTGTCGGGCAGTGACTCAACTAGCAGGTGGTTTTGCCCACCAGGGGGACATTTGGCAATATCTGGAGACATTTTTGATTTTTCCAACCTGGGGGGAAGGTACAACTGGCATTTAAAGGGTGAGGGCATTGCTGCCAAACCCCAACCTGGCACAGGATAACACCTCACAACAAAGAAGAATCTGGTCGCCAGTGTCAAAAATGCTCAGGTTGAGGCCAGGAGGGGCCAGATCAGAAAGACAGTATTTGTCAGAAGTACTTGACAAGTGTTTGTGTGATGAGCTCCAGGTTTTAGGAGTTCATTTTAGCAGCATCCAGACAATGTATCAGAGATGGGGGTAGGTTACAGGAAGAGGAGGAAGGGAAAGTGATTTGAGAGCCATTGAAGTGGTCCAGGTGACAGATGGCCAGCGGATGGTTGGAAGATGAGATGGGGAGGTGGTCCAGGTGACAGATGAGGTGGGGAGGTGGTCCAGGTGACAGATGAGATGGGGAGGTGGTCCAGGTGACAGATGGCCGGCGGTTGGTTGGAAGATGAGATGGGGAGGTGGTCCAGGTGACAGATGAGATGGGGAGGTGGTCCAGGTGACAGATGGCCGGTGGTTGGTTGGAGAATGAGATGGGGAGGTGGTCCAGGTGACAGATGGCTGGCAGTTGGTTGGAAGATGAGATGGGGAGGTGGTCCAGGTGACAGATGGCATGTGGTTGGTTGGAGTATGAGATGAGGAGGTGGTCCAGGTGACAGATGCCCAGCGGTTGGTTGGAAGATGAGATGGGGAGGTGGTCCAGGTGACAGATGAGATGGGGAGGTGGTCCAGGTGACAGATGGCTGGCGGTTGGTTGGAAGATGAGATGGGTAGATGGTCCAGGTGACAGACGGCCAGCAGTTGGTTGGAAGATGAGATGAGGAGGTGGGACTGTGTGGGGAGACAAGATGGTTAAGGTGCTGAGACTGTGGACGTGCGGGTGATGGAGAGGGTGGGTGGACGGCCCCAGGGTCTTGGCTTGGGGGTTGTGAGTGCAAGGTGATGGCTTCTCCAGAGGAAGGGACCACACGAGGAGGAGCAGGTTTGTGTAGGGGTGTGTGTGTGCATGTGTGAGATGAGTCAGTCGGACGTGTGTTGAATTCATAACTCACGTGGGACACCCAAGTTGGAAAGCTTATTGGGTGACCGGATATGTGAGTCTGTAGTTGTGGACTAGACCTGGTGAGTGGCAGGTCCGGGGCTGGAGATGAAGATTCGGGAGTGATGAGAGTGTATGTGTTGCTGCCTGAGACACGGGGGTAGATGGGCTAACCCACAGAGCAGGCGTGCAGTCAGGAATGAAGGGCACCAGGAAGCCAGTGGATGGCTGATGTTTAACTTTCTGGAAGAGGAGGAGGAGCCGCTCAGCAGAAGCTGGGCAGCAGCGGCTAGAAAGGTTGTTAAGAAAAGATGCTGGTCTTAAGAAGGAGGAAGTAAAGAGATAGCAGGCGCCACAGAGGTCAGGGAGGACAAGAACTGAGGACTGTCTGTTGGGTTTGGCAATCAGGCAGCCAGTGGGGACCTTGGCGTTTCTGTGGAGCATCGCAGGGTGGGCAGATACCAGAGTAGTTTGGTAACACAGTGTAAGGAATCGGGGATGTTGAGTTGCTGGCCAGTTAAGTCTACACTTTGGCCTTCAGTTGGTAAAGAATCCACCTGCAATGCAGGAGACCCTGGTTCTATCCCTGGGTTGGGAAGATCCACTGGAGAAGGGATAGGCTACCCACTCCAGTATTCTTGGGCTTCCCTTGTGGCTCAGCTGGCAAAGAATCCACCTTCAATGCAAGAGACCTGGGTTTAATCCCTGGGTTGGGAAGATCCCCTGGAGAAGGGACAGGCTACCCAGTATTCTGGCCTGGAGGATTCCAGGGACTATACAGTCCATGGGGTCACAGAGAGTTGGACACGGCTGAGCGACTTTCACTAAGTCTACACTGCTCATTGGAGGAGCTCAGTTTTGGTGCAAAGAGAATTCACATCATTCTTTGACTTAACCTCCAGGAAGCACCAAATCACCCACATGCTGGAGGAAATTCCAGCAGTGCTGTGGTTTGTTTCCTAGAAGTGCTTCTCCTCCTCTGCCTCTCCTATCTGGTCTGTCAAGCTTCCAGAGCCAAGTCCAAGGAACACCTTTTCAAAGAAGCCCTCTCTGCCTGCCCTTGCCTCAGCGCAACTCTAGTAGCGTTGCTGAAAGCAGGCTCTGGCTGCTTACCGCTCAAACGCCAGTAAACAGGCCAGGTTGGTGGGAAGCAAAGCTTGCTGTATTTCAGATGTCGGCAACTAGAGGCACAAGACAGACATCAGTCCAGAGGCTGACACCTCTGCCCCTCAACAGCCAGGGGGGCGAGACCTTGTATAGACACAGGGAGGGGCTACCTGCAGAAGCCGCACAGCCAGCCCTGACGGTCGCCTTGAAATGGGTCCTCGGTGGTCTGACCAGCATCATCTGGGGTGTTTAGGGTACAGTTAGCCTTCAGTTCCAGGGTCAGCTCGTTTCCATTCTGAGGCCAATTCTCAGAATTGCGGCAGAGTTTTCACGGCTGTAGGCCAGTCATCATGTATCACCTTCTCCACCTTGGGGAGGGGAGTGTCTCAGTCTCTACAAGACAGCTCCCAGGATATGGCTCAGAATGTTATCCACAGCCCCTGAGAAGGAACCAAAGTCCGTGACGATGCTTAATGAGCACAGTATTATTCTTTGATTTCCTTTGTTTCTGCCCACTTCTCTCACTAAACTTACTCTGTGGCTCAAGTTTTTTTCCAGAGACAAAAGGCAGGCTGAGGACATGGGGACGGGGACCCCAGGGCCCTGGTCTGTTTCAGTAACACAGAAAATCGGTGTCTGCCAGCACGCGCAAGCTTTATCCTTCTGTGTCCGCTCAGTGAAGGGCCTTGCTTTACTAAGAGATTCATTTTGTTTGTCTTACTTTATCGGCTACATTAGGCCTCCCTGAGATTAGAGACTCAGAATATTTATTGAATGCATGAATGTATGATTCAGTGCTCAGAACCTGGCCCACAGTAGTGTTCATGGCAGTTGGGGCTTAGAAGGACACCTGTGGAATTCAAATTAATGGACATATACTCTGATCTTAACTTAGCTGGACCTTCTCCAGGAAGTAAATTTCAAGATGGTAAATCAACTGATCGAAAAACTCCTTCTGCGACCTGGGTAGAGTTCTAGGCAGTGAGTAAGAAAGACAAGGTCCCTATTCTCTTGGAACTTTTTTCCTCCAGGGAGAGACAATAAACAAGAAACCAGCAAAAGAGCAAGAGTGTATCTGTGAGTGTGAAGTGTTAGTCGCTCAGTCGTGTCCGACTCTGCGACCCCATGGACTGTAGCCCACCAGGCTCCGGCTCCTCTGTCCATGGGATTCGCCAGGCAAGGATACTGGAGTGGGTTGCCATTTCGTTCTCCATATCTCTTTGGAGGAAATAAATGAATAATGTGGATCAAAGTAACTAGATATGGGAAGTGTGCTGGGTGGGCTTCTTTAGAAAGAGTTCTCTGAGAAGGCAACCTCTGAGCTGAGCCTGCTGGATGAGAAGGAGCGAGTATCAAAGCTTCAGCTTGGCCAAAGGAGCAGAAATCAGTGTGACAAGGGTCACACGCACCAGGGTGGTTGGACACGTCGGCGGAGAGAGGGCCTTGCTGGCGGCGGCCATGAGTCTGAATTAATCGCTGGTGCAGAGGCAGCAGGTTGAACGGGAAGCATGGCCATGATGGGCTTGAGCGCACATTATCCAGTGTGGCGGCTTGGGCTAGGGAGGTGGCCACAGAGACGGAGAGAGACAGATGGCCTGGGGAGGTATAGAGGTGGAAGCTGGGGTAGGGGGATGGGCGCTGACTGCAAAGACATTCCTTCCAGGCTTGCTGTGAGCGCACAGTCCCGGGAGAGGGGCTGCCTGGAGGGGAAGGGGGCGTTATCTCACCTTGGGGGCAGGAAGAGCACTGAACTTCTGAGTCCAGTCCAGGGCACTTTTCATATCTTAGGTGTGGACACTGGACTGGGTCATTTCTAAAGATCCTTCAAACCCTAGCATTCTTGGTCTACGTCGGTTGCTGAAGCTTTCAAATAGGGAAGTGTCAAAGGAACTGTGAATCAAGGTTGATTTCGAAGGGCAACAGCCTGGATCGCTATCTCCTGGGCTGCTCACTCCTGGGGTGATGTTAACCCTTTCCCCACCTCTTACCTGCCCCAGGGGGGTGTTGGCTGAGTCTAGGCAGGGGGCAGTTGATCAGCCCTGAAGTTCTGGTTCCCGCCCTTCATTGCTTCTCTGGGGGTGAGCTAGAGGAGGCTAACCAGCTTCTTATGGTCTGCGGGGAAGGGAGGTGGGGCCTCTGGCTGGAGTCAAACCTCTCTTCCTCCCTGTTCATATTTCCTGACTTCTCCCTGGGTTCTTTGGGAGGTCCACCAGCCAATTTGTTTGGGGCACTCTCCTATGCCTATCAACAATGCCCCCCACCCTGTCGGGG
>SJYT01034688.1:213523-258418 GCA_006410635.1 Cephalophus harveyi | reverse complement strand
TCTTTCCTCGCCAACGCCGTCCCCGCTTCGAATTCCCTGGCTCCACCGGGGCTGGACCCCGGCACCACCCCATCGATGGTTCAGTTCAGTTCAGTCACTCAGTCGTGTCCGACTCTTTGCAACCCCATGAATCACAGCACGCCAGGCCTCCCTGTCCATCACCAGTTCCCGGAGTTCATTCAGACTCACGTCCATCGAGTCAGTGATGTATCAACTGTAAATTTCATCCTGAGAAGGAAATGGGCCTTGAGGGTTGTATGTGACTTCTATGTCATATAACACCTGGCACAAATTTAGTGACTTCAAACAACATATATTAGCTCACAGTTCTTAGGTCAGAGGTGTGGGCATGGCATTGTTACCTAGTCCAAGCTCGCTTTGCTTGCCACACAACAGGCCAATGAATCTGAGAGACAAGGTGTGGAGGCAAGGAAGAGACTTTAATCTAATCGGGAAGCCGGCAGACGGAGAAGATGGCAGGCTAGCGCCTCAAAGCAACCATCTTATTGGAGTCTGGATGCCAGGTTCTTTTATAGAGATGAGGGGAAGTGAGGACGCAAGTAAAAAGGCCATGGATCTTGTGAACACCTCCTGCAATGTCAAGCCTCAGGCAGGGGATGTGTTAATTTCTTCCATCCCGCCATCCACAGGTGGACAAGGTTCTGAACAAAGGCACTTTAAAAGTCAGGCAGAGGGGCAGGATTCTCTGATGCAGCTCACTCTGTATGATTATAATAACAAAAGCAATGAAAAGCAAGTGAAAGGAACAGTTCCAACCTGAAGTCAGAATTGGCTTCCTCCCTGCAATAGCGTGGACTGGTTGGATCCAACCCGTCCATCCTAGAGGAAATCAGTCCTGAATATTTACTGGAAGAACTGATGCTGAAGCTGAAACTCCAATACTTTGTCCACCTGATGCGAAGAACTGACTCATTGGAAAAGACCCTGATGCTGGGAAAGATTGAAGGCAAGAGGAGAACGGGACAATAGAGGATGAGATGGTTGGATGGCATCACTGACACAATGGACATGAGTTTGGGCAAACTCCGGGAGCTGGTGATGGGCAGGGAGGCCTGGCGTGCTGCGGTCCATGGGGTCGCAACGAGCTGGACACGACTGAGCGACTGTATGAACTGAACTGAATTGCAGCAGCATGGCTGCACATTTTCAGCTCCTGGGTCCCCCAAGGCTAGAATCAGGGTGTTGGGTGAGCTGTGTTCTTATCTAGAGTTCAGGGTCCTCCTCCAAGCTCTTGAGGTTGTAGCAGAATTCTGTTCCTGGCTGGCTGTGAGATGGGGCTACTCCACATTCCTTGCCCTCCCTTCCATCCTCAAAACCAGCAATGGAGAACCTCCCTCGAGGTGAATTCCAATCGAATTTGTAATCTCTGACTTTAGAGAAAGAGCCTACTCCCTTTAAAGGGCAAGCCTCATTAGGTTAGACTCTTCCAGGTTGTTCTCCCTTTTATAAAGTGAAGTCGCTCAGTCGTGTCCGACTCTTTGCGACCCCGTGAACTGTAGCCTACCAGGCTTCTCTGTCCATGGGATTCTCTAGGCAAGAATACTGGAGTGGGTTACCATTTCCTTCTCCAGGGGATCTTCCCGACCCAGGGATCGAACCCGGGTCTCCCGCATCGGAGGCAGACGCTTTAACCTCTGAGCCACCAGGGCAGCCCAATAAGATCTGTAAAACACAGCACAATCACAGGAGAAAAACACATCCTATAGACGGCCCCAGGGATTATTCAGCATGTGTGCCGGGGGCGGGAGAAGGATCTTGGGGGACATCTTAGAATTTCAATCACAAGAGCCAAGAAGGACATTTTTTGGTGGAGAAGTGTGGTGGTGTAATTCCTGGCAATTTGAGGACAAACCATCCGGTAAAGTTAGCACCTCATTTGCCTTTTGGGAGGACATGAAAGAGTCTCATGGAAGGTGTGGAACATCACACCGTGTATTGTCGCTGATGGCAGAGTTCAAGGCCCCTTGAACCCATTCCTAGTTTCCAGGTTGATACACCCTGGGGCAGGGTGTGGGAGGGTGCAAGTAGGAAGGCAGCTGAGCAGAGTGAGCTGGTATACGCCACTGCAGGGCTTTCTATCTTCAAGCTGTTATGCGTCGGTCGTGGGAGGGACATGAACCAGACTTGGTGGGCATAGGCCGCCGTGCCCAAGCTGACCTCTGCTCAGTGTGCCCTGTCGGCTCACGTGCACGCTGGTGGCAGCGAAGACCCCTGAGGACCAGGGCTGCCCCGGGGCAGGCTGTCCTAGGGCCATAGCAAGTTCTCCCACGAGCCCGAAGCTGGGATGAGTCCCCGAGAATGAGACCAGGAGGGATGAAACGCAGGGCAGGGAAGAGGTTCTGCTAGGACCCCCCCCATGGCTGTGCTGTTATGGAAATGGATGCCTGAGGCTCTTTAGGGCCACCCAAGCTCCGTAGTAACTTTGGGGCTGGAAAGGGGGATTCCTAAGACTCGGGACCTTGCAACATTGACCTGACACTTCTTGGGGGAAGAGTGCAGGCCTGGGCTCAAAGGCACAGGGCCCCAAGACCTCTGGCTCTTTGCTCCCATGAAATCCCTGAAAGCCATGCGCCACAGCCAGAGAACAGCCCCACTTGCCACAACTAGAGAAAAGTCCCACAGAGCAATGAAGACCCAGCACAACCGAAAGTAAATCAATTTAAAAAATATTTTAAAGAAAGGATCAGACAGTCAAATAAGTAAATAAATAAAAATAAATATTAAAAACAGATGTCCCTTCCCCACCCCACTGCCCCTGCTGGCCCAAGAGCCGTAAGAAGTGGGATCCCAGAAAGCGGAAGCGGGAGAGGAGGCTCAGCCGCTCCCAGCATGTCTGCTGCACACGGAGGGTCTTTCATTCTCAGCGAGGCAGATGCTGTTATCCCCGGTTTCTGAACAACGAAAATGAGGTCCAGAGAGGTTACAAAAAGTGTCCAGGGTCACACAGCTTTTAACTGGCAGAGTTGGAATTCAAACTTGGACTGTCTGACTCCAGAACACACACTCTCAGCCACCGCTTTGTACCTCCACTGGATGTCGAGGAAATGGACTTTCTATGGTCGCTAAGCTGTGGATTTCAGACTGTGGATTGTGTAACCTCAGGGCACAGATGCCAAGCCACCAACTGGACTCTAAGAGTCTGCTCCATCCTGTCCTTGTCTGACTGCAACAGCTCTCTCCATACATGTGCAAAGTGGTCCTGCAGGGGGGCCTGGGATGGGGGTGAGCAGAACACAGCTCAAAGCTCCTGTTTTGCCTGCAAAAAGGATCTTCATGACCCAGATAACCATGATGGTGTGATCGCTCACCTAGAGCCAGACATCCTGGAATGTGGAGCCAAGTGGGCCTTCGGAAGCACCACTAAGAATGAAGCTAGTGGAGATGATGGAATTCTAGTTGAGCTGTTTCAAATCCTAAAAGATGATGCTGTGAAAGTGTTGCACTCAATATGCCAGCAGATTTGGAAAACTCAGTAGTGGCCACAGGACTGGAAAAGGTCAGTTTTCATTCTAATCCCAAAGAAAGGCAATGCCAAAGAATGCTCAAACTACTGCACAATTGCACTCATCTCACACGCTAGCAAAGTTATGCTCAAAATTCTCCAAGCCAGGCTTCAAGAGTACGTGAACTGTGAACTTCCAGATGTTCAAGCTAGATCTAGAAAAGGCAGAGGAACCAGAGGTCAAATTGCCAACATCCACTGGATCATTGAAAAGGCAAGACAGTTCCAGAAAAAATCTGCTTTATTAAATATACCAAAGCAATTGACTGTGTGGATCACAATAAATTGTGGAAAATTCTTAAAGAGATGGGAATATCAGACCACCTGATCTGCCTCTTGAGAAACCTGTATGCAGGTCAGGAAGCAACAGTTAGAACTGGATAGGGAACAACAGACTGGTTCCAAATAGGAAAAGGAGTACGTCAAGGCTGTATGTTGTCACCTGCTTATTTAACTTATATGCAGAGTACATCATGTGAAATGCTGGGTTGGATGAAGCACAAGCTGGATAAGATTGCCAGAAGAAATATCAGTAACCTCAGATATGCAGATGACACCACCCTTGTGGCAGAAAGTGAAGAACTAAAGACCCTCTTGAAGAAAGTGAAAGAGGAGAGTGAAAAAGCTGGCTTAAAGTTCAACATTCAGAAAACCAAGATCATGGCATCCAGTCCCATCACTTCATGGCAAATAGATGGGAAAACAGTAGAAACAGTGAGAGACTTTATTTTCTTGGGCTCCAAAATCACTGCAGATGGTGACTACAGCCACGAAATTAAAAGATGCTTACTCCTTGGAAGAAAAGTTATGACCAACCTAGATAGCATATTAAAAAGCAGAGACATAACTTTGCTATCAAAGGTCTGTGCAGTCAAATCTATGGGTTTTTCCAGTAGTCCTGTATGGATGTGAGAGTTGGACTATAAAGAAAGCTGAGCCCCGAAGAATTGATGCTTTTGAACTGTGGTGTTGGAGAAAACTCTTGAGAGTTCCTTGGACTGCAAGGAGATCCAACCAGTCCATCTTAAAGGAGATCAGTCGTGAATATTCATTGGAAGGACTGATGCTGAAGCTGAAACTCCAGTACTTTGGCCACCTCATGTGAAGAGCTGACTCATTGGAAAAGATCCTGATGCTGGGAAAGATTGAAGGTGGGAGGAGAAGGGGACAACAGAGGGTGAGATGGTTGGATGGCATCACCGACTCAATGGAGATGAGTTTGAGCAAGCTCCGGGAGATGGTGAAGGACAAGGAAAGCTGGTGTGCTACAGTCCATGGTGTTGCAGAGAGTCAGACATGACTGAGCTCCTGAACTGAACTGGGGGGCGGTGGCACTGGGTCTCTGCTGGCATACAGAGGGTGAGATGGTTGGATGGCATCACCGACTCAATGGAGATGAGTTTGAGCAAGCTCCGGGAGATGGTGAAGGACAAGGAAAGCTGGTGTGCTACAGTCCATGGTGTTGCAGAGAGTCAGACATGACTGAGCTCCTGAACTGAACTGGGGGGCGGTGGCACTGGGTCTCTGCTGGCATCTCACGGTGTGCTGTGGGGCCTCTCTCTCGTGGCGCGTGGGCTCTCTGGGGCACGTGGGCTCTGTAGTTGCCGCTCGTAGGCTTAGTTGTGGTATGTGGGATCTTAGTTCCCCAATCAGGGATCGAACCCAGGCCCCCCTGCATTGGGAGCACGGAGCCTTATCCACTGGACCACCAGGGAAGTCCCCTGTTTTGGCTCTTGCTGATTCATCCTCTGATTTCTGCATCTGTCTCCTTAGTCAGTGGATACAGAGAGAGGATGCCTCCATCCCTGGCTCAAGATGGGAGGTATGGGTCCTTGATTTACCCACCCTTTCCAATGTGTACAGTATTGACTTTCGTTTGAATTGTGGTATTGGAGAAGTCCCTTGGACTGCAAGGAGATCAAACCAGTCAATCCTAAAGGAAATCATTCCTGAATATTCGTTAGAATGAATGACGCTGTGGATGCAGAGTGGGTCAGGAGCCACACTGAGCCTTGGCTTCCTCAGCTGGACGATGGAGAGATATCAGCCACCTAGCTCTCTAGGTCGTTGCAGATGAGGTAATGTATGCAATGCGCGGTGGTTTAACATGAGCAGAATATGTTACCATAGTGAGGGCTGGTAGGTTGGCCAACTGAGTGATTAAGCTTTTTTTTTTAAAGTTTTATTATTTTTGAATCAGTTGTTGTGTGTTGCTGTTTGCTTTTGGTTGCCCTGGGTCTTGGCTGCTGAGTGCGGGCTTCCTCCAGTTGTGGGGAGCGGGGACTCTTCCTCCTTGCGGTGCGTGGACTTCTCAGTGTGGTGGCTTCTCGCTGCAGAGTGTCGCCTCTAGGCACGTGGGCCTCAGTACTGGTGGTGCGCGGCTTAGTTGCTCCGAGGCATGTGGAATCTTCCTGGACTACGGACCGACCCCATGTCTCCTGGCAGTTGGATTCTTATCCACTGTACCACCAGGGACGTCCTAACTGAGTGGTTACATTCTCAGGGAAGTGGGGTCAGGCAGAGGCGAACATGTCCTGTGCTCAGACATCCCCATGACTGTGATTCTCAGATACATTTCCCATCAGAAGAGTCAGCTGGGAAGCTTTTTGAAAGGGCACACATGCCCTCCACTCTGGACCTACCAGGCTGTTGAAACGTCCCAGGGTGGGGTTTGTGTATTTCACAAAGTCATTGCTAAGGCCTCTTGCAAAATTTCAGAGGGGACACACACAGATCCCAGCCACCGAGGTAGGCACAGCTGTCACAGGAAGGGAGCCGACCAGCTTCCCTCTCTCCCTTCTGCTCCTGGAGGCCACCACGGTCAGCAGGCCAGTGGGGATCTGTTTAGCACGGCAGCTCCACGCTCTGCGCTTATATAAAGGAAACTCACAGACAGACACTTGCATACGGTTTTCCCTTTGTAAAAGCATTGAAACGGAGCAGGACCACATGGCCCTTGCCCCCACCCCACCCCCATCCCACCATGTCATCTGCCTGCCTTTTGCATGTGGAAACTTTTAGTCAAAAAATAAAAGTTCAGTCAGAGAATGAGAAATGCTGAGACAAAGGAAAAGAGTGTAAGGAGAATAAATAATAATAATGTAGTCATTAAGCATAGTCAAGGACTTTTAGTTCTTTCTCAAGGGCTACAGATCATATTCTGAGGCATATCCCGTGAGCTGTCCTATCGATACTGAAACACCAGGTGGAGAAATTAACTATACGGTGACCGGACTGTGCCCAGGACACGAGTGGCCACAATTCTGATAATTGGCCTCAAAGAAATGGGAACAAGTGTGCCCCGGAACTGAAGATTAACTGTAGCTAACACAAGCAAGATGACGCTGGTCAGACCGCCGCCGACCAGCCTGAGATGACCGTCGGAGCTGACCGCGCTGCTTCCGCGTGTGGCCCCTCCCCGTCCCGTGTCTGTAAAGGCTCTCGCGCCCTGCTTGTCAGGAGCCGGAGCCCATGCTGGCCTTTCGGCGACAGCGCCCTCATACTAGATCTTTTTCTCTGCAGTTTGCTGTTCTCTTTTCGCTTCACAATACAGCATACACGTCTCCTCAGGTTTACAGATAAAGGTCCAAATCTCCTTTTAAGAGTCATATTGGGAGTTCCCTTGCAGTCCAGTGGTTAGGACTCTGCCTTGCTGTGCAAGGGTGCAGATTAAATCCCTGGTCAAGGAGCTAAAATTCTAACTAGCTGTGTGGCCTTGGGCAAGGTACTTACGCTCTAAGGCCCTCAGATGAAATGTGAAGATTAAGTAAGTAGGATAAGGATGCGAAAGCCTTAATGAAGCACAGCATTGGGACGGCGGTGGAGCTTCAGGAATGTTATGTCCAGACCTCTAGCACCTTGGTTAAGACTCTGAGCTTCCCCTGCAGGGCGTGTGGGTTCCGTACTTGGTTGGGGAACTAAGACTCCGCCCGCCTCCTGGCAAGGCAAGGAAAGCTGTTTCCACTTTCACATCGGGCAGGCATCACCGCGATGTCAAGGGGTCCCTGAAGTCACTGGGATGTCTTTGCCCAGGGTCAGCCCAGGGGAGGGGCCGGCCAGATGGATGGGCGTCCAGGGACAGGAAGCCAAGGGTAGGCAGGCGGGTAAGGAGCCGGAAGGCCTGTCTCTGACTTGCCGTGTGGTCTTTGGGGACTTACTTCAGCTCTCTGAGAGGCCGTTTCCTAATGTGTGAAAGAGGGACGATTACATGAAACAGCGATTGAAAAGCATATCAGGGCACTGGTACGCAACACCAGCTGATGTTATTGGTCATCCCAACTGCTGCGTGAAATCGTGTCCTTGGCCTGGGCCCAGGACTGTGAGAATAATGGAAGGATGCCTCCACTCCTCCTCCAAGGGAAGTCTCCAGTTTGAAATCCGGGGACCAGGTTTTCCCTCTCTGGAATTGATCAGTCTCCCCAACCCCCAGTCAGGTAGAGAAGCTGAGGGTCGGGTCCGTTGGCCCCGGGAGATAATGGCTGAGACCGTTACTCTGCAATCAGCCCAGAAGTGGCCTCTCAGACACTTCTCCATCTGCAGGGCCCCAGGAGAGCAGAGCAGGGGCAGGCATCCAGGCCGGTCAGCCTCGGGGCGCCCTGTTCCTGGTGCCCTGAGCACTGGACGGCTGGGCAGGAGTGCAGGGGCAAAGATGCACTGTCCCGCGAGGGTGCCCCAGAGGGAGGCCCCACCCTGAGGGCCACGGGCTCGGGGCCGTGACGTCTGGCAAGATCAAGCCTCAGCCCTTGCTGGCCTCTCCTTGGACTGCAGTGAATGTGGCTGGAACTTGATCAGTATTTAGACATTTTGTTCATCACGGTACTTTGGCATTTATCCTGGTATTTAAGAAAAATTTCATGAAATATTTATTTATCTCGACTACTGCATACTTCTGAGTCCCTTGAACTTTCGCAGCCGAGGCCGGTGTCTCCCTCGCGGCCCCTCACTGCTCGCCGCGGTGGTGACACAGAGTTGGTGGGAGACGGGGAGTCCGGGGGAGCAGGGGGGCGGCCCACGGAGCGTCCGAACGACCTTGTAGGAAGGTCCCCATTCCACCTGCTGTCTCCTTGCCAGCAGAGAGGGCTCAAGGCTGGACGAAATGGCCTGTTCTAGATCAGTGGTGCTGAAAGGGGCAATTTTATTTTCCATTGTTATTTGTAAATGTGTGGGGCATATCCTAGTGCATGACTGGGGGAGGCACGATTGACTTCCAGTGGGCAGAGATCCAAAGATGCTGTGAAGCTTTCTATGAGACACAGGACAGATCATGCCCCCAGCCTCCAACATGGAACCGTGTGACCTGCAAGCGTTAAGATGCAAAGGTTGAGAACCTTCCACTACAGTGGCAGCGTAAAGGAAAGAGCATCAATTTTTCATCTTAAAAATGAGAAAGAGATGGAGAGAGAGGAGAGGGGGAAACAGGAAGAGAGTGAAGAGGGGAAAGAGGGAGAGAGACAGACAGAGACAGGGAGAGCAGGGTTTCAGCCTCAGAGGCTTAGTATCCCAGCTCCCCCACCTCCCACACAACCTTGGCAAGTCACCGGCCCTCTCTGAATCTCATTCCTCACATCAGTGAAGTCGGGCTGATCGCACGTTCTCCTGGGACCGAGGTTAGGAAGCTGAGGATTCGGGATGTGCCCCACAGGAAGCACACACACCTGGCCCACCCCAGAGCTCAGGAGGCCGAGCCCCCCCGAGCCTCCCCCTCCTCCCCCTGCTCCCTGCATCCTCCACGGCATTTGCTGAAAACTGACCCAGGGAAGGCTGCTTCTGGGACTGAAGAGGATTGTTCAGACCTGGACCCTTTAGGGGCACTGATAAAAATTCAGTCTGGACAGTAGTCATGGGGACTTCTGGAGCATACTAGGGTGTTAGGGCATCTATGTCCAGACAGGAGGCAGGGCCCTCACGTCCCAGCAGAGAGCAGGGCCCACGGGTGGGAGGACTGAGCCAACCTCTTATCAGCCCCGCTGTCCAACCCCCGAGCCTGGGGCAATCCTCCTGGCCTCTTCCCACTTCCCCAAAGCCCGCTATAAGGGCAGCTTCTGGGCGCCAACAGCCAGAGGCTGAGAGCGGAGGCTTCAGACTCTCAGGAGGTAAGTGTCCCTCGGCTTCCCCGGGAGGACAGGTCCGGGGCTGGAAGAACCCGGGCTCTGCATGGGACACGCCGGGGACTCCGGTCCTGTGCCCCATGATGACCGCTGTCCTGCCCCTCCTTCCCCAGTGGGTCCGACTCTGGCCCTGAGGTGAGCGCGCCTGTTCCTGCAGGAGCGCCGGGCTGAGCTGAGTCTGGCCCAGGGAGCAGTGAGGCGCTCTCAGGGAAAGGGACTGGAGCTGGCGAGCCCCTGTTCTTCCCCTGATCCTCCAGCTCGGGGTCTGTTCTCTGGGGGACAAGGAAGCTCTCCACTTTGCCCTTCAGTCTACCAGCTGAGCAGCCCCTGCCTCTCCACTGTGTGCCAGGGGCCCTGCAGACACGAGGCAAGTCCCCAGGAGGGAACGTGGAGCTGTGCGTCTGTCTCAGGACTGCGGGGACATGACAGGCGGCCTGCTGCTGCCCCTCCTCCTGCTGGGCGCGGTCTCTGCTCTCTCTCTGGGTGAGCGTCCCCGTCCCTTCTCAGGCACCTTTCTCTCTTCTTTCCCGCGTCGTTTCTCACTCTGGCGGGTCCAGGGCCACAACCCCCTGCTCAGTTGCCCCGGCCCCTCTCTAGTTAGATTTCTCCTGGACCCAGAGCTGTGACCTGAACTTTCCCCCAGGGCTCCTTTGCAAGGAAAAACACCCACCTGTGAAGAGGAGGGCTTCTCACATCTCTCACTCCCAAATTACCCACACGTGGTGTCAGCTGGCATCAGGTTCTCAGGCAATTTTGTGTGTGATGCAAGAATTCTGGCCCATCCAACCCCCAAGGGATCCTTCCCATCTTTGGTTCCAGATGGGGTCCCTAGGAAGACTGGGTGGAGCCATCAGAGCTGTCCGTGGTCCTGGAGGAAGGTGGTACCTGGTCTGATGGCGGGTTATTTCTTCTTTGCAGAGAAGGATGCCCCCCATATGGGCAGTCCGGAGACACAGGCAGACCTGAGCCGGGATCTGGAAGGCCCAGGGGGTCAGGAAGGAGAGCTGGCCGTGAGTGGTGAGGTGCTTGATTCAGGGGGAGAGGAGGCTGAGGACGCCCACGACGATGAGGGGGACTCAGAGTTAGACCCAGATGACTTAGATGAGGACGTGCAGTGCCCCAAGGAAGAGGAGACCGTGCAACTTCCAGGCGGTCCTGAGTGCGAGAGCTGCCACTACCGGATGGTGCGGACCCCAAGGAGGTTTTGCCATGCTCAGGTAAGCGGCAGTGAGGCTGCTCCCGAGGAGTTGGGAGGCGAGAGTGGACTCAGCCTTCTCTCTGTTATTTAGACTAGTTCTCTAAGCCCAGTATCCACCAGAAATCTTGTTTAAGCACACATTTCTGGGCCCCATCACCTCAGTTTCTAGGTTAGTAAATCCGGGATGTAAGGGTTTATAACAAATTCCTGGGTGATGATATTGTTGGTGTAGAAATTACACCCTGAGAGCCGCGGGCTCAGATGAAAAGCTCTGGCGTGAGAGACGCCTGTGTTGTGTCCTGGCTCTGCCTTCATCGGCTGTTTGATTTGGGCAAGTCCCTTCACCTTTCAGGGCTCCTGTGTCTTCATTTGTGAAATGGAGATGGATGATGCCACCTCTTAGGGAGTTCTGGTGAGGATTAGCTAGCACACGGAAAGTATTTAGCATATCTGGTGTTGTTCAGTCGCTAAGCTGTGTCCAACTCTTTTCGATCCCATAGATTGTAGCACTTCAGGCTTCCCTGTCCTTCACCATCTCCTGGACTTTGCTCAAACTCATATCCACTGAGTCAGTGATGCCGTCCAAGCATCTCATCCTCTGCCACCCCTTCTCCTTTTGTCTTCAATCTTCTCCAGTGTCAGTCTTTTCCAAGGAGCCAGCTCTTCGCATCAGATAACCAAAGTATCGGAGCTTCGGCTTTAGCTTCAGCTTCAGTCCTTCAAATCATTATTAGGGTTGATTTTCTTTAGGATTGACTGATTTGATCTCCTTGAGTCCAAGGGACTGTCAAGAGTCTTCTCCAACACTGCAATACGAAAGCATCAATCTTTGGCACTCAGTGTTCTTTATGATCCGACTCTTACCCCCGCACATGCCTGCTGTAAAAACCATAGCTTTGACCTGTGGACCTTTGGTGGTGAAGCGATGTCTCTGCTTTTTAATATGCTGCCTTGGTTTGTCATAGCTTTTCTTCCAAGGAGCAAATATGTTTTAATTTCTTGGCTGCAGTCACCATCTGCAGTGATTTTGGAGCCCAAGAAAATAAGTCTATCACTGCTTCCACTTTTTCCCTTTCTATTGGCCAAAAAGTGATGGGACCAGATGCCATAATCTTAGCTTTCTGAATACTGAATTTTAAGCCAGCTTTTCCCATTCTCCTCTTTCACCCTCATCAAGAGGGTCTTCATTTCCTCTTCACTTTCTGCCATTAGAATTATATTGTCTGCATATCTGAGGTTGTTGATATTTCTCCTGGTATTCTTGATTCCGGCTTGTGATTCATCCAGCCTGCATCTTGCATGCTGTACTCTGCATATGAGTTAAATAAACAGGGTGACAATATATAGCCTTGACATACTCCTTTCCCAATTTTGAACCAGTCTGTTGTCCCATGTCCAGTTCTAACTGTGGCTTCTTGATCCACATACAGGTTTTTTAGGAGACAGGTAAGGTGGTCTGTTATTTCCACCTCTTTAAGAATTTCCCACAGCTTGTAGTGATCTACACACTCAAAGGCTTTTGTGTAGTCAATGAAGTAGAAGTAGATGTTTTTGGGAATGCACTTTTTTTCTCTATGATCCAATGAACGTTGGCTATTTGATCTCTGATTCCTCTGCCTTTTGTAAATCCAGCTTGTACATCTGGAAGTTCTTGGTTCACACTGCTGAAGCCTAGCTTGAAGGATTTTGAGCATGACCCTGCTAGCATGTGGAATGAACACAATTGTATGGTAGCTTAAACATTCTTTGGCATTGCTGTTCTTTGGGATAAGAATGAAAATTGACCTTTTCCAGTCCTGTGGCCACTGCTGAGTTTTCTAAATTTGCTGACATCCTGAGTGCAGTTGGTGATGGATAGGGAAGCCTGGCATGCTGCAGTCCATGGGGTCTCAAAGAATCGGACACAACTGAGTGACTTAACTGAACTGAACTGATTGAGTGCAGCACTTTAGTAGCATCATCTTTTAGGATTTTACGTAGCACAGCTGGAATTCCGTAACCTCACCTAGCTTTTTTGCAGTGGTCCTTCCTAAATCCAGCTTGATTTCACACTCCAGGATGTCCGGCTCTAGGTGAGTGGCCCCACCAGAGTGGTCATCTGAGTCACTAGGACTTTTTCTGTAAGTTCTTCTGTGGATTCTTGCCTCTTGTCCTTAATTTCTTCTACTTCTGTTAGGTCTTTATTATTTATGTCCTTTATTTTGCCCATCTTTGCAGGAAATGTTCCCTGATATCTCTAATTTTATTGAAGAAATCTTTACTCTTTTCCATTCTACTATTTTCCTCTACTTCTTTGCATTGTCCATTTAAGAAGACCTTCTTGTCTCTCCTTGCTGTTCTCTGGAGCTCCCCAGTTGGGTGGGTGTATCTTTCCTTTCCTCCTTTGCCTCTGCTTCACTTCTTCCCTCAGCTGTTTGTAAAGCCTCCTGAGACAACCACTTTGCCTGACTGCATTTCTTTTTCTTGGGGATGGTTTTGGTCATCGCTTCCTGTACAATTAGCTGCTGTGGTGGTCACGTGAGTTATATTTGCCCATTCCCATCGTTTTAGTTCACGGATTCCTAACACGTTGAAGTTCACTCCTATCATCTCCTGCTTGACCACGCCTAGCTTACCCTGATTCACAGACCTAACATTCCAGGTTCCTATGCAGTATTGTTCTTTACAGCATCAGACTTTCACCACCAGATGCATCCATAACTGAGCAGCGTTTTTGCTTTGGCCCAGGTGCTTCGTTCTTTCCGGAACTATTGTAATTGCCCCCCACTCCTCCTCAGCTGCATATAAGACACCTTCCAACCCGGGGTCTCACCTTCTCGTGTCCTATCTTTTTGCCTTTTCATACTGTGCATGAAGTTTTCACAGCAAGAATACTGGAGTGGTTGGCCACTCCCTCCTCCGGTGGACCAGGTTTCGTCAGGACTCTCCATGTGACCCGTCCGTCTTGGATGGCCCCACATGGCGTGGCTGAGAGCTTCATTGAGTTACACAAGCTCCTTTGCCAGGACAGTGCTGTGACCCGTGAAGGGAGAGTGGTCCTTGGGTCATTGTGAGCTCTCCATAAACGCCGGCCAGGGGGTGGGAGGGAGGCTCAGAAGGCGGGGATTGTGTGAACTTGTGCCTGATTCTCACTGCTGTTCAGCAGAAACCCACATAACACTGTTAAGCAATTATCCTCCAACTGGAAATTAAAAGAGAATAAGAAAGCATTTGACCTTGGAGATCAAGATGAAAAGTAAAGGCCAGAACAAGTGAATAACCGCTTTAAACATCTTTCAAATATAATGTTATTTTGTATACAATTAAATAATTCCATATAAAAATAATGTAAAAACCTTTTTAAATGGCGCTTTTAGTTACTCTGAGTATTATTACTCTACTGCAAGAAGTTCCTGACACCAAATAAAGAAGCAAGAGATGGGATTCAGGGGGGCTATAGACCCCTGATTTCTGAGCTGGAAAAGGATGTGGGGGGGTCTCTTGTGGAGGCCGAGGGCCTTGCAAGAAAACAGTGAGTTTCTACCCCACTTCGTCTCTCTGCAGAGAATCTGCAGGCGTTGCTACCGAGGCAACCTCGTCTCCATCCACAACTACCGTTTTAACTATCGCGTGAGACGCTGGGCAAGTAGGATCAACCAGTCACAGGTCTGGATCGGAGGCGTCATCAGGGGCAGGGTAAGTGAGGGTCAGTTCTCAGGTCTTTTCTTTAAAGGTGGTTTAATACTGCAAAGTGAATCCGCTATTTTTTTTTTTGAGTTTTCATTATTTAGGACGGTGCTGGGTCTTTGTCGCTGCGCCGGCGCTTTCTCTAGTTGCTGTGGTGGGGGTTCTGCCTCCTTGCGGTGCTCGGGCTTCTCACCCACCGATGGCTTCTCATGCTGCGGAGCATGGGCTCCAGGGTGTCGGCGTTCACAGCTGCTGCCGAACGCTCGAGAGACCCCGCTCAGTAGCTTTGATGCCAGGGCTTAGCTCCTTTGCAGCACGTGGGGCCTTCTAGGACCAGGGATCGAACCCACGGCGCCTGCAGGGGCAGGCAGCTTCTTCACCACTGGACCACCAGGGAAGTCGTTTCTGAGTGCCTCAAGGCACCACCTGCCCCCATCGAGCCTCATCCTGGCCCGGGAAGCTGGCTTGTGCTGACTTAGGGGACGTGGAGGCTGAGCGCTTCTCTTCCTCACCCACGTTCAGTGGCCTCACGCTTGCAGCTTGAAATCTGCCATGGTGGATGCATTTACACCAGAGAAATGGACAAGTATTATAAATCAGGGTTCTTTCTTTCCTCTGCCTCACACTTTCCACCAAAGCTGGCTGTGAAATGTTAATGAGAGATCACTGGAGTCAGGAGACAGGAGTTCATACCCAGCTTGGTCCCTCGGTGGCCGGATGCCTGCCTCCATACTTCCGTGTCCTCATCTCTGGGGGGTCCTTCTCTCAGAGTGACCCGGGGGCTGTTTCTGAATAAGCGCTGTCAAATTTGCTGCTCACGGGTGGTCCCGGGACCAGAGTATCAACATCACCTGGTAGTTGTTGAAATACAGGATCCTGGGCCGCACCCCAGGCCTCCCGAATCAGGATCCGCGTTTCCACCAGATCGCTAGGAGGTTGTCTGCTCAGTGAAGTGTGAGAAGCCTGCTCTGTGTGAGAGCTGGAAGCGGCGTTTGCTCTTCCATGTCACTGCCTGAAAACGCTCAGGGGTGGGTCTGTACGGGGGTCCCTAGCCAGGCGACACAGCGAGAGGAGATTATAGACACAGTGTCCGGAAGGGATGCTGCGGGAACTCTCAGGAGCCCCAGCACCTGCCTTCCTGGACCTCCGCCCTCTCACCAAGCCTCTCTCTTCTCTAGTCCCGTTGCAGGAGATTTCGCTGGACTGATGGGAGTCGCTGGAATTTTGGATACTGGGCCCGAGGGCAGCCTGGGAATGGGCGAGGCCGCTGTGTAGCACTGTGCACCAGAGGTGAGGGGCAGGCGCCCGTACGAAGGCGGGGACTCACACACACACCCCTGTGAGCTGCACAGACACGCCTCCCCTCACACCCACCCCCACTAGAGAGCCCCGCCCTGTGTGTGAGCAGAGCTGAGGGCAGGGATCCTCAGAGCCACAGAGAGGGGTCCTGGACGGGGCTGGGGGCTCTGTGTCCTCCAGACTCAGCGAGGCCCCTTCCCTTCCTCTGACGGGACGGTGACAAGGAGCGAGTGTGGGATGGACGGGAGGGACACTCAGGAACGGAAGGTGTGACCTAGGGACGCGGGAAAGATGTGGGAACTAGGGCCAGCTGACAGATGATTCCCCAGCTCCCAAGAGCACGGCTGCCCAACGTGGGGGAGTTTAGAACAGGGGCGGAGACCACACGGGCTGCAGTCAGGTGGCCGAGGTCCTTAGCTGGCTCTACCACTTGTCTGCTGAGATCAGGGCAGGTTATCACTCCCCCAAACCTCAGTTTTCCCATCTGTGAAATGGGAGTGCTGACAGCCCGGACCTCTCGGCGTCCCTGTGGGGATGGAAGGACAGTCCATAGGAAGCCCTTAGCACACTGCCTCTGCAAGGGAAGAGATCGGTGACCGTGGCTAGCTGGGACGTGGGGAGACATACGGCCCTCAGGTTGCCGGGAAAAGGTGACCTGTGAGGTGCCTGATGGTGGGGGTTGGGGGGACACACTCAGGTGGGCAACTGACATCACTGTGCTCTCTGCCACCAGGGGGTCACTGGCGACGAGCTTGTGGGTGAGTCCAAGGCCCAGCTTTCTCCGAGACGGCTCCCCGACCACATCCTCATGGGAGGCTCTCCTCCTCGCTGCCCTCCATCCTGCGTCCCCTCTCTTGTCCCCAGCCTCCCTCCCCTCCCTGGAGGGGCCACGTCTCAGCAGGGAGCTGCCTCGCTCCCCGAGGGGCTCGGGGCCCAAGTCAGGCCGTGCACAGCCAGGTGGCTCCAGGGCTGGCTCTCCAGCCCCGGGTCTCCCCGGCTCCGTCCATCTTCTCGGGTCCTGGGGTCACTGAGACAGAACAGTGTTCCTGCGCTTAGCTTCGTTCCAGGCTGGGCTCCAGGAAGGGTCGGAGCTTGATGAGGCAGGAAGCTGAGACTGCCAACTGGTGTTCAGAGGGCCGAGAGCCCTGGGTGGTGAGAGCGAGAGAGAGAGACTGCCCGGGGGTGTGGCTCTCCGTGGGGCCCTGGGAGCATGTTCAAGGATGTCTGGGGCAGCCGCGTGCACGGGTGTGTGCGTGTCTGGGTGTGTGCGTGAGTCAGGCTTCAGACACCTGTATATGTCTGTGTACATGTGAATCTGCGCCTGTAAATCTGCGTAAACCTGTGTGAGTCAGCGCGTATTTGTGTGTTGCTTTATGGAGATGCTTGGATGCCTGCGTCCATCCCTGAGCGTGTGTGTCCATTCAGGCTTTCTCTTTCTCCACCTCACTCTCAAGGTCACCTAATGCTGTGGCTCTTGTGTGTGTGTGTCCAGTTGCATTCTCCATTGCAGGACAAATCCAAGGTGAAATTCTCTCTACTTCTGGGTCTTCTACTTGGGACAATTTCAACTTTTCATCTGAGTCAAACTCCTTGGCTTTTAGCTTTTCTGTCTTGACTCCTTTCTACATTTTTTGGGATCCGAGCCACAGAGCCGCCCTCCGCCCTGGCCACCCCCGTCTCAGGACCTCTGCACGTAAGGGAGCAGGGACGCAGAGCGGGACTTGCAGGGGCTCCTCAGGACGCCTGCGAGCCTGCAGTCTGGTTCCGCTGAGACATTCTCGCGCTGCCCTTTCTGCAAGACGCAAATGGTGGTTGAAGGATTGCTTCTTTTGCCGTGAGCTCACTTTTGCCATGAGTGTTCTGGGCTAAGCATTTTCTGTGCATTACGTCCTTTAATTCTCATAACATCCCCATGAGGTATGTGTGAGGTGCATCCAGATCTCAGACGAAGAAAGTTAGTGGATGATAGAACCAGTACCAGCCCCTCAACTGCCTGACCCTAAGTTCATGCCCTTAAGCCCCAGGGCCTCATGGGAGAAGCTGGGCTCTCCCGGGGTGAGTGTGTGGCGGGGGGTGTGGGGGTGGGGTGGTGACCTCCATCACGTTCTCCATTTGTAGGGCTCAGGGGGCAAATGTCCAGGGCCAGGAGGGAGCCGTCCATGGTGCTGGGAAGAAAGCGGGCAGGATGTGAAGGAGGGCACTTGGCCTTTTCCCACCAGGGACTGAAGTGTCCAACGCTGAGAGCCCCTTGGGGGATGACACCCTGCCTCGGTCCGGGGAGATGCCAGTGAGGGAGTCGGGGCAGTCCCTATAGAAGAGCTGATGCTGCCAGACAAAGAGGAAGGGGGGCTCTGGAAGCGAGGGTGACCCCAGGGAAGAGGGTGGGCACTTGGCCTTTTCCCACCAGGGACTGAAGTGTCCAACGCTGAGAGCCCCTTGGGGGATGACACCCTGCCTCGGTCCGGGGAGATGCCAGTGAGGGAGTCGGGGCAGTCCCTATAGAAGAGCTGATGCTGCCAGACAAAGAGGAAGGGGGGCTCTGGAAGCGAGGGTGACCCCAGGGAAGAGGGGCCTGCTGAGTCCATCTCAGGCTTGGGTGAGGTGGCCGAGGACCTTTCGCATCCTCAGGAAGGGGACGCGGTAGGACTGGAGGGCGTCCCTGCAGGCCGGACCTGCCACTTCCTGCTGGCGCGGAGCCCCGTGAGCTTTAATCCTGCTCGGGTGAGCGGCCAGCGGCCGAGGCGAGGCCCAGCGTGGCGATGGGGCAGCCTGTGTCGCCCGCCACTTTCCGCCTTGGGGACCCTGGGGGTCAGCAGAGGCTGAGGCTGGAAGACGTGTTGGGGGTCGAAGGCAAGAGTCTTGTGGAAACACAACTGCATCGTAATCTCCCGCCTTCAGATGTCTGTAGGGGTGGAAGGCGGGGGCTGAGCTTTGGAGACTTAAACACCCAGCGCTCAGGTGGCTGAGTTTCTGTGAGGGGGTGCTCAGTTCTCGCTCTCCCATCCTGCGTTGGAGGTTCCTTGGCAAATGTGCTACTGGGAAGGACTCATCCACGACTTTGACCTCAATGACCAAATCTGGTGTTCAGTAGAGGGTCAACCAGGGCCAGGTTGGGATGGGGGCCCCGATCACAGTGGGCAGGACGGGTCCGGCTCTCAGTGGGAACTGCTCCTGACCCCAGCGTGTGTCAACTTGCTGCAGGCTCGTCTCTGTTTCTCTCTACAATCCACTGGAGACCTGGGGACAGATGGGTGTCTGGAAAAGACATGAAGGGGGACTGGGAAAAGCCAAGCGTTTTTTCTTTGGTTAAATATCTTCCCTGCCCATGTGCACGGGGCACCTTAGCTTCCTGGCCAGGGATTGAACCCAGTCACACACCTGGCATTGGAAACTTGCAGTTTTAACCCCTGGACCACTAGGGAAGTCCCGCCAAACGTGTAGGATCAGGATACGTGTGCGGGAGGCCCGCTCGGTCTCCGACTGTCTGTACGACCTGGGCAGGAAGGCGAGCCTGGCTCCTCACCTGTAGGATGGGGTGGCCACGCCTGCCCTCCTCCTGTTAGAGCCAGAGGGGTGCGTGCGTCCCTGGGACGCAGAGAATGTGAGGGTGACCATCGCTGAGGGCCTCCGTTTCAGCTGGCCAGCAGGCGTCCAGCCTGGTCCAGCCCCTCTTCAAGGGGGATGCTGGGCAGGCAGCAGCGGCAGCAGGCCGGGACAGGCCGGCGCTGCCCACCTGCTTCCCTTCGCCCCAGGCCGCAGCCCCTCCTTCCCTCCCGCCTCCTCTGGGGCCGCGGGATGCCCTTCACTAGCTTACCATCGGTGCCTGGAATCTGCGTCCCGGGCGGCCAGCCATCCCTGGGGCAGCGGCTGGATGTGTGACCCTGGGCACCCGAGGGGAGGTGGGAGGGGGGTGGCTGAGAGCAAGTCTTCGGGGGAGCGCTAGGAAGAGCCAGGCCTCCTGGGTCTCCAGACTCACCTCCACCGCGGTGTGGGGCGGGCAGGGAAAGGCCCCCTGGAGCGGAGTCGGGGGAACAGGAGGCTGAGAGCCCTTCCCGCTGTGTCTTCACAGGAGGCCCTGGGCTCGCTCAACGAGGCTCAAGCCTCCTGTTCCACTCTTGCTCCTGAGCTGGATCCTCCGAGCAGCCTCCACCTGGGCCCTCCCAGCCCCAGCAATAAAAGTGCTTTCCTGAAACTGATTTCCTGCTTCTTCCTGTCATTGATGGCCTCTTCTGAGCCCCACCCACGAGCTTTCTGCCCTTAAGGACCGCCCCCTCCACCCTACTGTGTTTCGTCAATAGGGCCAGTTCAGTTCAGCGCAGTCACTCGGTCGTGTCAGACTCTGCAACCCCATGGACTGCAGCACGCCAGGCCTCCCTGTCCATCTGCAACTCCCAGAGCTTGCTCAAACTCGTGCCCATTGAGTCGGTGATGCCATCCAGCCATCTCATCCTCCGACCTCAATAGGGTCAGAGGATGTCATTCATCAGGAGGCAGGGGAATGGGGTCGGTGGGGCCTTCTCAGGACAGGGGAAGGGGCTCAGGTGCTCTTTTCACAAGCTGCCCAGTCACTGGGCACGTGCCTGGCAGAGGCTGCCAGGGCCACGCCCACCCCGCCAGTCTTTCTAGTGGACTCTGAATGCACTGCGCTCTCGGCCATGGCCTCAGCATCAGAGGGAAGCAGCGACTCCCTGGGAACAGTCCACAGCTCCCAGGAGTGGGAGTGTGGGAACTCCAGTCCTTTGCTCCTCAAGAGGAGTAATTCTGGGGCATGTATTGGGCACCGCTTCCCAGGGTTTCCCAGCAGGATCAACTTGCAGTTATCCACTGAGGTGGCTGGCTTTATCACAGAGAGTATTGGCCGCCTTCTCTTCCCCGTATGAACCCTCTTCTTCCCCATGTGTGTCCCAGCGCCTCCCAGATAAACTACTTGCTCCAATCCTCGTCTCAGGCTGCGTTTCCGGGGACTCTCAGTGGTAGAAAAACTGCTGTTAATATATGTACAACTCTGTGCAAGGCCTGGGAACTATGACAAGACAGCTTCAGGAGCACAGGATGTTTGTAATACAAGCACACCAGAATCTAGCGATGGGTACTGCTAATTGTGCGTCTGCAAAGCACTCCCTGCTGCAGCAGGCAGCTTACCAAGATGGCCTTGTGTGATCAGTAACAATTGTCCCTTTGACAGAACCAGGCTTAGAGAAGTGGTGACCTGGTTTTTGTTCAGGGTCGAGCATCAAAATGTGACCCACGGAGGGATGCAAGGATCTCCAGGGCGTGTCCTTTCAGTCAGCACGATTTCGTGGCTGGAAGTGTTGGCTGCTTCCCGGGCGTGATCACATGGGATGCAACATGGAGGGGAGGAAGGAGACCGTCCTCCACTTTAAAAAAAATCATTTCTTTATCGCTGTGCTGGTCCTTGTTGCTGCACGCAGGCTTTCTCTAGTTGCAACAAGTGAGGGCTACTCTCTNCACGATTTCGTGGCTGGAAGTGTTGGCTGCTTCCCGGGCGTGATCACATGGGATGCAACATGGAGGGGAGGAAGAAGACCGTCCTCCACTTTAAAAAAAATCATTTCTTTATCGCTGTGCTGGTCCTTGTTGCTGCACGCAGGCTTTCTCTAGTTGCAACAAGTGAGGGCTACTCTCTAGTTGCAGCTCAGGGGCTCAATTGCCCCACGACATCTGGGATCTTCCCAGACCAGGGACTGAACCAGGGTCCCTTGCATTGCAAGGCAGATTCTTAACCACTGCACGATCAGGGAAGCCCTGAGTCCTCTACCCTTGCGCTCACCTTGGGGCACAGGATTCTAACCTCACTGGGGCCGAGGAAGTCCCAGTCTGAGGTGAGGAAGGAGGACATCCTGAACCCTCTGCTGGGGGTGTGGTGAGAAAGTAAGGCATCAATGCCGTGAAGCCCTTTTCTCCAGAGCTGCTGAAATTCATAGAAATACAGAAGGTGCCAGGGTCTTAGAGGCAAAGGAAAAACCTCACTTAAAAATTATTTCATTTTTTATGCATTTGACTTGGCTGTGCTGGGTCTTCCTTGGAACGCACAGTCTCCTCTAGCTGTGGCCCTGGTCTCTGGAGCTCAGGCGCTCAGCAGCTGTGTCTCGCAGGCTCTGTTCATGGCAGCAGGTGGGATCTAATTTCCTCACCAGGGATGGAACCCCGGCCCCTGATTTGGGAGCTNTGTAAGCATTATTTTATTATTTATTCATTTGACTTGGCTGTGCTGGGTCTACCTTGGAGCGCACAGTCTCCTCTAGCTGTGGCCCTGGTCTCTGGAGCTCAGGCGCTCAGCAGCTGTGTCTCGCAGGCTCTGTTCATGGCAGCAGGTGGGATCTAACTCCCTCACCAGGGATGGGACCCTGGCCCTGATTTGGGAGCTTGGAGTCTTAGCCAATGGATCACCAGGGAAGTCCCACCCCAGGGCCTTAAGAAGCAAATTAAGAACCTGAATGTTTTGAGTGTGGCCCCGATAGGAGAGGCTACTTACTCAAGTTTGCAGGGTGGGGTGAAAAATTAAGAAATCAAACCGAGGTCTGCTGTAACTGCTGTTGTCTAGATGTCCATGACGGCGGTTTTCCGACACAATTACAGGTTCAGCCCTGTGCTCGAGCAGAGCTTTTGCTCCTGTCCTTGGGACGTTGTATTCTGGTACAGGGTGACGTTGCTTCTCTTTGTTCCAGAATTAATAATAAAGAGTAACGAAGTCCCTCGCTGGTTAAGCATTAAACATGTGCTGGGCTCTGAGACTTTGTGCTGAGGGAGACTTCAGCTTGTCCCTCACAAATCCCTTCTGTTGGCGGGTGCTTGTGGCAGAAGTGTGACTTCTACCTCTGGGGGCTTAAAGTGAACAAGGAGGCATTCGGGCTCCTGGAGAGATTCTGTATCTTGACGTGGGCTCCATCGCACGGTAGATTTCCTCTTTGACACTTCCCCGAGCAGTCTACGGTACAGAGCAGGGAGGGGATGCATCTTAACCATCCTTAAGATACATTTTAAATAAAAGTAGAGCACTGGCCTGATATCCCCAAATACGGGCTTGCGTGTCCTCTTTCCCCTCCAAAATGATGCTAACTAAGCTCTGGGCAACTCAGCTGGTGTCTTTACAGCAGAATCCCTGGAGTTCCTTACATCATCCTGAAATCCACAGAGTGAGCCCTCAAGCAACTCTAGGGCTGACTGGTTGACCAGGGGGACCGCTGGGGCCTGGTTTCCTGACAAAGGCTGCCCCCACGCCTGCATGCCTGGTACTGTCCTCAGAGCATTACTGGAGCGGATCCCATCAGAGGTAGGTCCTGTCATCAGCCTTGGTTTGTGGACGGGAATATTGAGAGCCGAGTGGCTGACTCTGGAGTGGCGATTGCAGTCTACATCACAGCACACTGCCCTCTGCATGACGTGGGGCAGGACGGACCTCACACAGCGGCAGAGCTGAAACCCTACAAACAGATGTAAGCAGTAAGCTAGAGAGGTGGGGTTTCACGGATGCTGAAAAGCTAGGCGCCATTAGCTAATGGGTGACAGTCGAGCGAATCAAAGACAGCGAGGACGTGGGAGTCAAACACCAGGCTCAGACACGCGTCTTTGAACTCGCTGTGTGGCCTCGGGCAAGTCACTTACCCTCTCTGATGGAGCTGTCAACTGGAACGGCAGTGCCTAAGGCCCTCAGGTGAACGGAAGGCTTAAGTAAGCAGGATAAGGATGCGAAAGCCTTAATGAAGCACAGCACTGGGACGGTGGTGGAGCTTCAGGAATGTTACGTCCAGACCTCCAGCCCCTTGCTTAAGGCTCTGAGCTTCCTCTGCAGGGCGTGTGGATTCCGTACTTGGTTGAGGAACTAAGAATCCACCTGCCTCGTGGCAAGGCAAGGAAAGCTGTTTCCAGTTTCACAGCGGGCAGGCATCACTGTGATGTCGAGGGGGTCCCTGAAGTCACTGGGATGTCTTTGCCCAGGGTCAGCCTAGGGGTGGGGCCGGCCAGATGGATGGGCATCCAGGGACAGGAAGCCAAGGGTAGGCAGGCGGGTAAGGAGCCGGAAGGCCCGTCTCTGACTTGTCGTGTGGTCTTTGGCGACTTACTTCAGCTCTGAGAGGCCGTTTCCTAATGTGTGAAACAGGGACGTTTACATGAAACAGCGATTGAAAAGCATATCAGGGCGCTGGTTTGCAACACCAGCTGATGTTATTGGTCATCCCAACTGCTGCGTGAAATCGTGTCCTTGGCCTGGGCCCAGGACTGGGAGAATAATGGAAGGATGCCTCCACACCTTTTCCAAGGGAAGTCTGCAGCTTGAAATCCGGGGACCAGGTTTTCCCTCTCCAGAACTGACCAGTTCCCCCAACCCCCAGTCAGGTAGAGAAGCTGAGGTTTGGGTCCGTTGACCCCGGGAGATAACGGCTGAGACCGTTACTCTGCAATCAGCCCAGAAGTGACCTCTCAGACACTTCTCCATCTGCAGGGCCCTGGGGAGAGCAGAGGCCAGGCAAGAAAGCCTGGGTGACCCGTCCTGATGCCCTGAGCACAGGGCTGGAACCCAAGGTACAAAACTACACTGCCCAGCTAGGCTACCCCAGAGTGGAGGCAACACCCTGACGGGTCCATGGGCTCTGGGCCATGAGGTCTGGCAAAATCAAGCCTCAGCCCTTGCTGGCCTCTCCTTGGTTGCAATGAATGTGGCTGGAACTTGTTTGATGAATATCTTGATATTTTGCTAATCACGGTACTTTTGCATTGATTCTGACTTTTAAGAAAGATTTCATGAAATGTTTATTTACCTTGACTACTGAATTCTTTAGTGTCCCCTTGAACTCTGCAACTGAGCTGAGTGCCTCATCTGCTGCCCCTTGTGCCGACTGTGGGGGCTGGTGGATTGGAAGGGAAGCGTGGCCCACAGAGAATCGGAAGACTCAGTACGAAGGTCTCCACTCCAGCTGTTGCTTCCTTATGAGATCTGCCTCTAGGCTGGACAACAAGGCCTGAACTAGGTCAGTGAACCTCAGAGAGGCAGTTTTGCTTTCTAGAGCACATTTGGAAATGTGTGGAGACATATCAGAGTGACTTAACGGTGCTAAACTTTCTACAAAACATAGGCTAGCCCCTCCGCCAACCCCCATGAAAGAATGATTTGACTCCCAACGATAATTGGGCAAAGGCTGAGAACCTTGATCGAGAGCCACAGTATAAAGGAAAGAGCATACATTTTTCATCTTAAAAATGAGAAAGAGATGGAGAGAGAGGAGAGGGAGAGACAGGAAGAGAGTGAAGAGGGGAAAGAGGGGGACAGACAGAGAGACAGGGAGAGCAGGGTTTCAGCCTCAGAGGCTTAGTATCCCAGCTCCCCCACCTCCCGCACAACCTTGGCAGGTCACCAGCCCTCTCTGAATCTCATTCCTCGTATCAGTGAAGTCGGGCTGATCGCACGTTCTCCTGGGACCGAGGTTAGGAAGCTGAGGATTCGGGGATGTGCCCCACAGGAAGCACACACACCTGGCCCACCCCAGAGCTCAGGAGGCCGAGCCCCCCCGAGCCTCCCCCTCCTCCCCCTGCTCCCTGCATCCTCCACGGCATTTGCTGAAAACTGACCCAGGGAAGGCTGCTTCTGGGACTGAAGAGGATTGTTCAGACCTGGACCCTTTAGGGGCACTGATAAATTGGTGGGAGACGGGGAGTCCGGGGGAGCAGGGGGGCGGCCCACGGAGCGTCCGAACGACCTTGTAGGAAGGTCCCCATTCCACCTGCTGGCTCCTTGCCAGCAGAGAGGGCTCAAGGCTGGACGAAATGGCCTGTTCTAGATCAGTGGTGCTGAAAGGGGCAATTTTATTTTCCATTGTTATTTGTAAATGTGTGGGGCATATCCTAGTGCATGACTGGGGGAGGCACGATTGACTTCCAGTGGGCAGAGATCCAAAGATGCTGTGAAGCTTTCTATGAGACACAGGACAGATCATGCCCCCAGCCTCCAACATGGAACCGTGTGACCTGCAAGCGTTAAGATGCAAAGGTTGAGAACCTTCCACTACAGTGGCAGCGTAAAGGAAAGAGCATCAATTTTTCATCTTAAAAATGAGAAAGAGATGGAGAGAGAGGAGAGGGGGAAACAGGAAGAGAGTGAAGAGGGGAAAGAGGGAGAGAGACAGACAGAGAGACAGGGAGAGCAGGGTTTCAGCCTCAAAGGCTTAGTATCCCAGCTCCCCCACCTCCCGCACAACCTTGGCAGGTCACCGGCCCTCTCTGAATCTCATTCCTCACATCAGTGAAGTCGGGCTGATCGCACGTTCTCCTGGGACCGAGGTTAGGAAGCTGAGGATTCGGGATGTGCCCCACAGGAAGCACACACACCTGGCCCACCCCAGAGCTCAGGAGGCCGAGCCCCCCCGAGCCTCCCCCTCCTCCCCCTGCTCCCTGCATCCTCCACGGCATTTGCTGAAAACTGACCCAGGGAAGGCTGCTTCTGGGACTGAAGAGGATTGTTCAGACCTGGACCCTTTAGGGGCACTGATAAAAATTCAGTCTGGACAGTAGTCATGGGGACTTCTGGAGCATACTAGGGTGTTAGGGCATCTATGTCCAGACAGGAGGCAGGGCCCTCACGTCCCAGCAGAGAGCAGGGCCCACGGGTGGGAGGACTGAGCCAACCTCTTATCAGCCCCGCTGTCCAACCCCCGAGCCTGGGGCAATCCTCCTGGCCTCTTCCCACTTCCCCAAAGCCCGCTATAAGGGCAGCTTCTGGGCGCCAACAGCCAGAGGCTGAGAGCGGAGGCTTCAGACTCTCAGGAGGTAAGTGTCCCTCGGCTTCCCCGGGAGGACAGGTCCGGGGCTGGAAGAACCCGGGCTCTGCATGGGACACGCCGGGGACTCCGGTCCTGTGCCCCATGATGACCGCTGTCCTGCCCCTCCTTCCCCAGTGGGTCCGACTCTGGCCCTGAGGTGAGCGCGCCTGTTCCTGCAGGAGCGCCGGGCTGAGCTGAGTCTGGCCCAGGGAGCAGTGAGGCGCTCTCAGGGAAAGGGACTGGAGCTGGCGAGCCCCTGTTCTTCCCCTGATCCTCCAGCTCGGGGTCTGTTCTCTGGGGGACAAGGAAGCTCTCCACTTTGCCCTTCAGTCTACCAGCTGAGCAGCCCCTGCCTCTCCACTGTGTTCCAGGGGCCCTGCAGACACGAGGCAAGTCCCCAGGAGGGAACGTGGAGCTGTGCGTCTGTCTCAGGACTGCGGGGACATGACAGGCGGCCTGCTGCTGCCCCTCCTCCTGCTGGGCGCGGTCTCTGCTCTCTCTCTGGGTGAGCGTCCCCATCCCTTCTCAAGCATCTTGCTCTCTTCTTTCCCGCGTCGTTTCTCGCTCTGGCGGGTCCAGGGCCACAACCCCCTGTTCAGTTGCCCCGGCCCCTCTCTAGTTAGATTTCTCCTGGACCAGAGCTGTGACCTGAACTTTCCCCCAGGGCTCCTTTGCAAGGAAAAACACCCACCTGTGAAGAGGAGGGCTTCTCACATCTCTCATTCCCAAATTACCCGCACGTGGTGTCAGCTGGCATCAGGTTCTCATGCAATTGTGTGTGTGATGCAAGAATTCTGGCCCATCCAACCCCCAAGGGATCCTTCCAGTCTTTGGTTCCAGATGGGGTCCCTAGGAAGACTGGGTGGAGCCATCAGAGCTGTCCGTGGTCCTGGAGGAAGGTGGTACCTGGTCTGATGGCAGGTTATTTCTTCTTTGCAGAGAAGGATGCCCCCCACATGGGCAGTCCGGAGACACAGGCAGACCTGAGCCGGGATCTGGAAGGCTCAGGGGGTCAGGAAGGAGAGCTGGCCCTGAGTGGTGAGGTGCTTGATTCAGGGGGAGAGGAGGCTGAGGACGCCCACGACGATGAGGGGGACTCAGAGTTAGACCCAGATGACTTAGATGAGGACGTGCAGTGCCCCAAGGAAGAGGAGACCGTGCGACTTCTGGGGACCCCTGCATGCGAGAGTTGCCACTACCTGATGGTGCAAACACCGAACATATTTAGGAAAGCTCAGGTAAGTGGCAAGGAGGCTGCTGTGCTGGTCTGGGTGTGGGGGAGACAGAGTGGATTCAACCTTCTGTTCCCTATTATTTAGACGAGTGATTCTCCAAGCATAGTATGCATTAGAATGTGTTACTCAACCGTGTCTGGCTCTTTGCAACCGTATGGAGTGTAGCCCACCGGACTCCTCTGTCCATGGAATTCTGCAGGCAAGAATACCAGAGTGGGTTGCCATTTCCTTCTCCAGGGGTTCTTCCGTGACCCAGGGATCAAGCCTGGGTCTCCCAGATTGCGAAGAGACTCTTTACCATCTGAGCCACCAGGGAAGCCCCAGGATGCGTCAGAAGCCTGATTGAAGCACAGGTCTCGGGAGCACATCCCCTCAATTTCAGGTTTAGCAAATCTGGGGTGTAAGGGTTTATATTTATAACCCATTCCAAGTTGATGTGATTGTTGGTCTGGGGACTGCACTTTGAGACCCACTGGTCTAGGTAAAAAGCCTTGGGGTGAGGTGTACCTGTGCTAAATCCTGGAGCTGCCTTCCTCAGCTGTTTCATTTGGACAAGTAATTTCACCTTTCCGGCTCCTGCGTCTTCACGTGTAAGATGGCAATGCATGGCCCCACACGGGAGCTTAGAGAGGCTTAGCTAACACAGAAGTACTGAGAGTAGCCTGATGTTCCTCAGTCTCTAGTTCACGTCCGACTCCTTTTGTCCCCACGAACTTCAGCATGCTAGGCTCCCCTGTCCTTCTCTGTCTCCGGAGTTTGCGCAGATTCATGTCCACTGAGTCATTGAGTCTATCTAACCACCTCATCCTCTGCCGACTTCTTCTCCTTTTGCCTCCAATCCCTCCCAGCATCAGGGTCTTTTCCAATGAGTCAGCTCTTTGTATCAGGTGGCCGAAGTACTGGAGCTTCAGCTTCAGCATCAGTTCTTCCAATGAACATTCAAGTTTGAATTCCTTTAGGATGGACTGGTTGGATCTCCTTGCAGTCCAAAGGACTCTCAAGACTCTTCTCCAGCACAGTTTGAAAGCATCCGTTCTTTGGTGCTCAGCCTTCTTTATGTTCTAACTCTCACATCCACACATGGCTACTGGAAGAGCCATACCTTTGACTAAAGGGAACTTTGTTGGTAAAGTGATGTTTCTGCTGTTTAATATGCTCCAGATTTCTCATAGCTTTCCTTCCAAGGAACAAATGTCTTTTAATTTCACGGCTGCAGTCACCTCCACAGTGATTTTGGAGCCCAAGAAAAGAAAATCTGTCACTGTTTATACTTTATCCTCTTCTGCTTCCCATGAAGTGATGGGACCTGATGCCATGATCTTAGCTGTTTGAATGTTGAGTTTTAAGCCAGCTTTTCCACTCTCCTCTTTCACCTCATCAAGAGGAAGTTTAGTTCCTCTCCACTTTCAGCCATTACAATGATATCATCTGCACATCTGAGGTTGTTGATATTTCTCCTTGTATTCTTTATTTCAGGTTGTGATTCATCCAGACCAGCATTTCACGTGATGTATTATGCATACAAGTTAAATAAGCAGGGTGACTATAAACAGCTTTGCCATACTCCTTTCCCAATTTGGAACCAGTCAGTTGTTCCATGTTCTGTTCTAACTGTTGCTTCCTGACCTGCACACAGGCTTCTCAGGAGGCAGGCCAGGTGGTCTGGGATTCCTGTCTCCTGAAGAATTTTCCACAGTCCTTTGTTGTGATCCACACAGTCAAGATCGTTAGCTTAGTTAACGAAGCAGAAATGGATGTTTTCTGGATCCAACAGATATTGATGGTTTGATTTGTGGTTTCTCTGCCTTTTCTAAACCTGGCTTGTACTTCTGGATGTTCTCCGGTCCTGTCCTCTTGAAGCCCGGCTTGAAGGATTTTGAGCTTCACCTTGCTGGCATGTGACGTGAGGGCAACTGTATGGCAGTTTGGACATTCTTTGGCACTGCTATTCTTTTGAACTGAAATGAAAACTGACCTTCTCCAGTCCTGAGGTCACTGCTGAAATTTTTTCAAATCTGCTGCCAAATGTTCTGTGCACGACTGAAGCGACTTCCCTTTCACGTTTCACTTTCATGCATTGGAGAAGGAAATGGCGACCCACTCCAGTGTTCTTGCCGGGAGAATCCCAGGGACAGGGGAGCCTGGGGGGTTGCTGTCTGTGGGGTCACACAGGGTCGGACACGACTGAAGCGACTTAGCAGCAGCAGCAGCATTCTGTGCAGCACTTTCACAGCATCTTCTTTTAGGGTTTGAAATAGCTCAGCTGGAATTCCATCACCTCCACTAGCTTTCTTTGTAGTGATGCTTCCCAAGGCCCCCTTGGCTTCACACTTAGGATGTCTGGCTGGAGATGAGAGACCACACCATCATGGTTGTCTGGGTCATTAGGACCTTTTTTTGTATCGCTCTTTTGTGTATTCTTGCCACCTCTTCTTAATCTCTTCTGCTTCTCTTAAGTCCTTACTGTTTCTGTGCTTTATGGTGACCATCCTTGCAGGAAATATTCTCTTGGTATCTGCGATTATCTTGAAGAGTTCTCTAGTCTTTCCCATTTTATCGTTTTCCTTGATTTCTTTGCACTGCTCCTTAAGAAGGGTTTCTGCAGACTCAGGGACTTACAAGAAACAGTGAATTTTCTACCCCACTATTCTCTGTGCAGAGCATCTGCAGGAAGTGCTACCGAGGCAACCTCGTCTCCATCCACAACCTCCTCTTTGATAATCGCATCTCACGCTGGGCCAGAAGGATCAATCAAGCAAAGGTCTGGATCGGCGTCATCATCAAGCTCTGGGTAAATGAAGGGCCAATTTCCTGGTATCAGAAGGTCTTTTGTTGTGGTTGTTGGTTTAATACTGTGAAATCAATTCACCATCTTAAACAGATTCTTGTCTGTTTATGGCTGCGATGGGTCTTTGTTACTACGCGGCAGGCCTTCTCCAGTGGCAGCGAGCAGGGGCTGACCTCCAGTTGTGATACTCGGGCTTCGCACCGGGGGGGCTTCTCTCGTTGCACAGCATGGGCTCCAGGGTGCACAGGCTTCACAGTTGCAGTCAGAGGCTCTGGAGCCCTGGATCAGTAGTTTTGGCTCTCAGGCTTCGTTGCCCTGTGGGACGTGGGATCTTCCAGGACCAGGAATCGAACCCAAGGCCCCTGCATGGGCAGGCAGCTTCTTCACCACTGGACCACCAGGGAAGCCGTTTCTGAGTGCCTCAAGGGACCACCTGCCCCCATCGAGCCTCATCCTGGCCCGGGAGGCTGGCTTGTGCTGACTTAGGAGACGTGGAGGCTGAGCGCTTCTCTTCCTCACCCACGTTCAGTGGCCTCACGCTTGCAGCTTAAATCTGCCATGGTGGATGCATTTACACCAGAGAAATGGACAAGTACTATAAATCACATTTCTTTCTTCCCTCTGCCTCATACCTTCCACCAAAGCTGACTGTTAAACATTTATCGGCAAATCACTGGAGTCAGGAAGCAGAGTTGATGCCCAGCTCTGTGCGTTACTGGCTGAATGCCTGCTTCGACATTTCGGTGTCCTCATCTCTGAGGGGGGCCTTCTCTCAGAGTGACCCGGGGGCTGTGCCTGAGTAAGTGCTGTTGGATGTGGTCCCGGAACCACAGTATCAACATCACCTGGTACTTGTTGAAATACAGGATCCTGGGCCGCACCCCAGACCTCCCGAATCAGGATCCACATTTCCACCAGATCGCTAGATGTGTCTGCTCAGTGAAGTGTGAGAAGCCTGCTCTGTGTGAGAGCTGGAAGCGATGTTTGCTGTTACGTGTCACTGCCTGGAAATGCTCAGGGGTGGGTCTGTATGGTGGGGTCCTAGCCAGGCGACACAGCGAGAGGAGATTATAGGCATCCGGAAGGGATGCTGCGGGGACTCTCGGGAGCCCCAGCACCTGCCTTCCTGGACCTCCGCCCTCTGACCCAGCCTCTCTCTTCTCTAGTCCATATACAAGACATTTCGTTGGACCGATGGGAGTCGCTGGAATTTTGGATACTGGGCCCGAGGGCAGCCTGGGAATGGGCGAGGCCGCTGTGTAGCACTGAACACCAGAGGTGAGGGGGCCAGGCCCCCGGACGAGGCGGGGGACTCACACACACACGCCCCTGTGAGCGGCAAAGACACGCCTCCCCTCACACCCTCCCCCACTAGAGAGCCCCGCCCTGTGTGTGGGCAGGGCTGAGGGCAGGGATCCTCAGAGCCACAGAGAGGGGTCCTGGACGGGGCTGGGGGCTCTGTGTCCTCCAGACTCAGTGAGGCCCCTTCCCTTCCTCTGATGGGACGGTGACAGGAGCGAGTGTGGGACAGACGGGAGGGACACTCAGGAATGGGAGGTGTGGCCGAGGGACATGGGAAAGAAGTGGGAACTAGGGCCAGCTGACAGATGATTCCCCAGCTCCCAAGAGCACNGACTCAGCGAGGCCCCTTCCCTTCCTCTGATGGGACGGTGACAAGGAGCGAGTGTGGGACAGATGGGAGGGATGCTCAGGAACGGGAGGTGTGACCGAGGGACACGGGAAAGATGTGGGAACTAGGGCCAGCTGACAGATGATTCCCCAGCTCCCAAGAGCACGGCTGCCCAACGTGCAGGAGTTTAGAACAGGGGCGGAGACCACACGGGCTGCAGTCAGAAGGCCGAGGTCCACATCTGGCTCCATTCGCTACTTGTCTGCTGAGATCAGGGCAGGTTACCAGTCCCACTAAGCCTCAGTTTCCCCATCTGTGAAATGGGAGTGCTGACAGCCCTGACCTCTTGGCGTCACCGTGAGGATGAAAGGACAGTCCATGGAAAGCCCTTAGCACACTGCCATTGCAAGGGAAGAGATCAGTGATCGTGGCTAGCTGGGACGTGGGGAGACATACGGCCCTGAGGCTGGCAGGCAAAGGTCAGCTGAGAGGTGCCTGGCCGGGCACTGGGGGACACAGGCCACACTCAGGTGAACTGACATCACTGCGCTCTCTGCCTGCAGGGGGTCACTGGCGACGAGCTTCATGCAAGTGGCGGCTGCCCTTCGTCTGCTCCTACTAAGCCGGAGGCGGCAGACGCTGCCCCCCCCGCCTTGTCTGCCGGGCCTCACCCTCGGCCCCCTTACCCCCCAGCCTCCCTGGGTCATAAAGCCACGTTCTCACAGCATCTCCTGACTGTTGTCTCTTTGCTGCGCGCTGTGGAGGAGTCCTCTGGGTTGGAGAATCCTGGAAGCCCTCGTTCTGGCTTTGCGGGCAGGGCGGGGGGACACTGAGAAGTAACGCTGGGTCGGGACTCCTGCTGGCGGGGCGGGAGCGGGTGGCACCGGGGGCTTTCACCTCAGTGGCCCCTGGGGGCAGCGGGGACCAGGCGGGGGTCCCACCAGGGTCCCCCAGGGACTTGGGGAGGATGCCTCTGTTGAGGAGCCCTGTTCATTTGGATTCAATAACGCCCACCCTTTAGGGGCTGAGTGGCGGCTTTCCAAAATGCAGGGGTTGTGTCTGATTTTTGGAGGAGCGATGAGGTCCCGCCTGGGGCCCCCACATGATGGGCGAGGAGAAAGGGTCTCTCAGGGCGCCTGGCTCTTCCAGCCCTGGGCTGTTTTCACCTCAGAGACTGGCCCCTGTTTTCCATTCTCCCACCCGCCTGCTGCTGTTCAGGCGCTCAGTCGTGTCCAACTCTTTGTGACCCCGTCGACTGCAGCACGCCAGACTTTCTGTCCTTTACCAACTCCCGGAGTCCACCCAAACCCATGTCCATTGAGTCAGTGATGCCATCCAGCCATCTCATCCTCTGTCGTCCCCTTCTCCTCCCACTTTCCATCTTTCCCAGCATCAGGGTCTTTTCCAGTGAGTCAGCTCTTCACATTAGGTGGCCAAAGTGTTGGAGTTTCAGCTTCAGCATCAGTCCTTCCAGTGAATATTCAGGACTGATCTCCTTTAGGATGGACTGGTTGGATCTCCTTGCTGTCCAAGGGACTCTCAAGAGTCTTCTCCAACACCACAGATCAAAAGCATCAATTCTTCGGCACTCAGCTTTCTTTATAGTCCAACTCTCACATTTGTACATGGCTACAGGAAAAACCATAGCTTTGATTATACTGATCTTTGTCAGCAAAGTGACAAATTGGTTTTTATTATGCTCTCTAGATTGGTCATAGCTTTTCTTCCAAGGAATAAGCGTGTTTTAATTTTGAGGCGGCAGTCACCATCTGCAGTGATTTTGGAGCCCAAGAAAAGAAAATCTGTCACTATTTCCACTTTTCCCCTTCTATTTTGCAGAAAGTGATGGGACTGGATGCCATGATATTAGTTTTCTGAATGTTGAGCTTTAAGCCAATTTTTCTCTCTCTCCTTTCTCTATCCTTTTTCACTTTTATCAAGAGGCTCTTTAATTCTTCTTCAATTTCTGCCATATGAGTGGTGTCATCTGCATATCTGAGGTTATTGATATTTTTCCCGGCAATCTTTATTCCAGCTTGTGATTCATTCAGCCTGGCATTTCTCATGATGTACTCTTCATATAAGTTAAATAAGCAAGGTGATAATACATAGCCTTGACATAATCCTTTTCCTATTTTGAACCAATCCATTGTTCCATGTCCAGTTCTAACTGTTGCTTCCTGATCTGCATACAGATTTCTTAGGAGGCAGGTCAGGTGGTCCGGTATTCCCATCTCTTTCAGAATTTCTGTTTATTGTGACCCATGCAGTCAAAGGCTTTAGCAATAAAGCAGATATTTTCCTGGAATTCCCTTGCTTTCTCTATGATCCAAAGATGTTGGCAATTAGATCTCTGGTTCCTCTGCCTTTTCTGAGTCCAACTTATACATCTGGAAGTTCTCGGTTCACACACTGCTGAAGCCTAGCTCGAAGGATTTTGTGCATTATCTTGCCAGTATATGAAATGTGTGTAATTGTATGGCTTGAACATTCTTTGGCATTGCCTTCCTTTGGGACTGGAATGAACACTGACAATTTCCAGTCCTGTGGCCACTGCTGAGCTTTCCAGATCTGCTGGTATATTGAGTGCAGCACTTTCACAGCATCACCTTTTAGGATTACCTGTAGCTCAGCTGGAATTCTGTCACCGCCACTGGCTTTATTCGTAGGGACGCTTCCTAAGGCCCATTTGACTTCACAGTCCAGGATGTCTGGCTTTGGTGAGTGGCTCGAGATTTGTGATTATTCAGGCCATTAAGATCTTTTTGTATAGTTCTGTGTATTCTTGCCACCTCTTCTTAATTTGCTTCTGCTAGGTCCTTGCTGTTTCTATCCGTTATTGTGCCCATCTTTACATGAAATGATCCCTTGGTATCTCTGCTTTTCTTGAGGAGAACTCTTAGTCTTTCCCATTCTGTTGATTTCCTCTATTTCTTTGCATTGTTCATTTAAGAGGGCCGTCTCTCTCGCTGTTCTCTGGAACTCTGCATTCAGTTGGGGATATCTTTCCCTTTCTCCTTTCCCTCTTGCTTCTCTTCTTTTCACAGCTATTTGTAAAGCCTCTTCAGGCAACTGCTTTGCTGTCGCGAATGTCTGTTTCTTTGCAATGCTTTTGGTCGCTGCCTCCTGTCCAATGTTATGAACTTCTGTCCATAGTTGTTCAGGCACTCTGTCTGCCAGATAGAATCCTTTGAATCTATTTGTTGCCTCCACTGTATAATCATAAGGGATTTGATTTAGGTCATCCCTGAATGGCCTAGTCGCTTTCCCTCCTTTCCTCAATTTAAGTCTGAATTAAGCAATAAGGAGTTCATGATCTGAGCCACAGTCAGTTCCCAGTCTTGCTTTTTGCTGACTGTATAGAGCTTCTCCATCTTCAGCTGCAGAGAATACAATCGATCTGATTTTGGTATTGACTATCTGGGGATGTCCATGAGTCTTCTCTTGCGTTGTTGGAAGAGGGTGTTTGCTATGCCGAGTACATTCTCTTGGCAAACTCTAGACAAGGCTGTGGTCCATGTGATCATTTTGCTTAGCATGCTGTGATTGGAGTTTTCATTTTGCCCTGCTTCATTCTGTACACCAAGGCCAAGTTTGCCTGTTACTCCAGGTATCTCTTGACTTCATACTTTTGCGTTCTAATGCCTTATGACAAAAAGGATGTCTTTTTTTTGTGTTAGTCCTAAAAATTCTTGTAGGACTTCGTAGAAAACAATTGGATTAAAAATATACTGAGCATGGCCCTGCCCTCCAGAGCAAGACCGAGTTCTTCCCACAGCTGGTCTCTCCCATCAGATGGTTGCACAAGCCTCTTATCCTTCTCTGACAAAAGGCAGACAGAAGAAGGAAGAACTACAAACCCGAAGACTCCAGAATGAAAGCTCCAATCACAGAATGCTAAGCAAAGTAGTCACACGGACCACAGCCTTGTCTAACTCGGTGAAGCTCTGAGCCATGCCGTGTAGGCCACCCAAGACGGATGGGTCATGGTGGAGTTCTGACAAAACGGGGTCCACTGGAGAAGGGATGGCAAGCCACTCCAGTATCACCGCCTTGAGAACCCCGTGAACAGTATGAAAAAGCTAAAGGATAGGACACTGGAAGAAGAGCCCCCAGGTTGGAAGGTGCCCAGTATGCTACTGGGGAATAGCTCCAGAAAGAATGAAGAGGCTGGGCCCACGTGGAGATTCAGCTCAGCTGTGGATGTGCCTGGCGGCGAAGGTGAAGTCCAACGCTGTAAAGAACAATACTGCATAGGAACCTGGGATGTTAGGTCCACGAAGCAAGATAAATTGGATGTGGTCAAGCAGAAGATGCTAAGAGTGAACATTGACATTTTAGGAATCCCTGAACTTAAATGGACGGGAATGGGTGGCTTTGATTCAGAATTTAATTCAGCCACCTTACCAACTCCTGGAGTTTACTCAAACTCATGCCTACTGAGTCGATGATGCCATCCAACCATCTCATCCTCTGTCGTCCCCTTCTTCTCCTGCCTTCAATCTTTCCCAGCATCAGGGTCTTTTCTAGTGAGTCAGTTCTTCACATCAGGTGGCCAAAGCATTGGAGCTTCAGCTTCAGCATCAGTCCTTCACATCAGGTAGTGGCCCCCTTTTCTCCGTGGGTGAGTCCAAGGCCCAGCTTTCTCCGAGACGGCTCCCCGACCACATCCTCATGGGAGGCTCTCCTCCTCGCTGCCCTCCATCCTGCGTCCCCTCTCTTGTCCCCAGCCTCCCTCCCCTCCCTGGAGGGGCCACGTCTCAGCAGGGAGCTGCCTCGCTCCCCGAGGGGCTCGGGGCCCAAGTCAGGCCGTGCACAGCCAGGTGGCTCCAGGGCTGGCTCTCCAGCCCCGGGTCTCCCCGGCTCCGTCCATCTTCTCGGGTCCTGGGGTCACTGAGACAGAACAGTGTTCCTGCGCTTAGCTTCGTTCCAGGCTGGGCTCCAGGAAGGGTTGGAGCTTGATGAGGCAGGAAGCTGAGACTGCCAACTGGTGTTCAGAGAGCCGAGAGCCCTGGGTGGTGAGAGCGAGCGAGAGAGACTGCCCGGGAGTGTGGCTCTACGTGGGGCCCAGGGAGCATGTTCAAGGATGTCTGGGGCACCGCGTACACGGGTGTGTGGGTGTCTTGGTGTGTGTATGAGTCGGTGTTTGGATTCCTGGGTATATCTGTGTACATGTGACTCTGTGCCTGTAAATGTGTATGAATCTGTGTGAGTCAGCCTGTATTTGTGTGCTGCTTGTGTGCACATTTTCCGCATCTCTGTGGAGATGCTTGGATGTCTGTGTCCATCCCTGCGTGTGTGAATCTGCGTCACTTCATGCCTTAGACACCTGATCTGTGGCGCACACCGCCTTGGGTACCATTCTGTCTGTGGCCAGCACGGTTGGGAGTGTGCGGGCACGTCAGCGTGTGTCTGAACAGATCTGCGAACGGTTCTACTTGTGTGCGTACCTGTGTGTGTGTATCTGTCTGTACAGGCCTCGGACGGGACGTGGAGTCTTAGGACTGCATGGTCTGGAGACTTCCCTGATGGTCCAGAGGGTAAGACTATGCTCTCTAATTCGGGAAGCCTGGGTTTGATCCCTGGATGGGGAACTTGACCCCACACGCCTGCCGCAACTCAGAGCTCGCGTGCCGCGATGAGGACCCCACGAGCCGCGCCCAAGGCCCCAGGCAGCCAAACGAGATGCAGGAGAGAAATACGTAAGAGAAGCCAGCTTTGCAGGCGGCGCTTGGCTTCTAAAGGAGCTGGGGTTGACGGAGCAGATGGGACGGGAGACCTGCAGGGGACGTGGCTGGTGTGGAAGCCGCAGGGTTGAGGCCCTCGGATGTGAGCAGGCCTCTGGAAAGAGGAGAACGGGCCTAGGCGTTGCCTTAACCGCACCAGGGCTGGGTCCCGGGGACTGCCTCCGGGTGAAGAGGCCCGTCTTCAGTGGAGGGGTCTGTCCATCTGCCTTGCATGGAGATTGGGTCAGGAGGCTCCTAATCACAGCGCCTCCGTCTCTCCAAGGGCAGGGAAGGGGGGCTGCCTTGGGGTCAGGTCACACCCACGCCCCTGCTTTGCAAACTGCGGCAGCCTAGTTCTTTTTGTTTCAGGGTTGATTTACCTGTTGGCTGCGC
This sequence comes from Cephalophus harveyi, assembly GCA_006410635.1. Taxonomy (NCBI): domain Eukaryota; kingdom Metazoa; phylum Chordata; class Mammalia; order Artiodactyla; family Bovidae; genus Cephalophus; species Cephalophus harveyi. Next base: position 220,078 of record SJYT01034688.1, on the reverse strand, counting down.
TGGGCCCTCGTTGCCGGGCACGGGCTTTCTCTGGCTGCAGAGAACGGGGGCCAGTCCTCACTGCGGTGCCCGGGCTGCTCACTGCGGGGGCTCCTCCTGCCGCAGAGCACAGGCTCCAGGTGCACAGGCTGGACTTGCTCCACCGCACGTGGCATCTTCCTGGCCCAGGGGTCGAACCTGTGTCCCTGCGCTGGCAGGCAGATTCTTCATCTGCTGTGCCACCAGGGAATCTTTATCAGCGAGGTCCTGATTCGTTGTCAGGGAAGTCCCACAAGCTAGTTCTTGAGACTCTCCTTCTAAGAGAAGCAGAGGCGCTGGGGCGGGGCGGTGGGGAGGGCAGGCTCAGCGTTGCACAGGTGGCCCTGGGGACGGTGTTTCTGGGTCTTGCTGGATGGCAGTGAAAGTGTTACTCGCCCAGTCGTGTCCGACTCTGTGCGACCCCATGGACTGTAGCCCAGCAGGCCGCTCTCTCCATGGGAATTCTCAGGCAAGAATACTGGGGTGGGTTGCCATTCCCTTCTCCAGGGAATCTTCCCGACCCAGGAACTGAACCCAGATCTCCCACGTTACAGGGATGATGTGAGCAGGCCTCTGGAAAGAGGAGAACGGGCCTAGGCGTTGCCTTAACCGCGCCAGGGCTGGGTCCCGGGGACTGCCTCCGGGTGAAGAGGCCCGTCTTCAGTGGAGGGGTCTGTCCATCTGCCTTGCATGGAGATTGGGTCAGGAGGCTCCTAATCACAGCGCCTCCGTCTCTCCAAGGGCAGGGAAGGGGGGCTGCCTTGGGGTCAGGTCACACCCACGCCCCTGCTTTGCAAACTGCGGCAGCCTAGTTCTTTTTGTTTCAGGGTTGATTTACCTGTTGGCTGCGCTGGGCCCTCGTTGCCGGGCACGGGCTTTCTCTGGCTGCAGAGAACGGGGGCCAGTCCTCACTGCGGTGCCCGGGCTGCTCACTGCGGGGGCTCCTCCTGCCGCAGAGCACAGGCTCCAGGTGCACAGGCTGGACTTGCTCCACCGCACGTGGCATCTTCCTGGCCCAGGGGTCGAACCTGTGTCCCTGCGCTGGCAGGCAGATTCTTCATCTGCTGTGCCACCAGGGAATCTTTATCAGCGAGGTCCTGATTCGTTGTCAGGGAAGTCCCACAAGCTAGTTCTTGAGACTCTCCTTCTAAGAGAAGCAGAGGCGCTGGGGCGGGGCGGCGGGGAGGGCAGGCTCAGCGTTGCACAGGTGGCCCTGGGGACGGTGTTTCTGGGTCTTGCTGGATGGCAGTGAAAGTGTTACTCGCCCAGTCGTGTCCGACTCTGTGCGACCCCATGGACTGTAGCCCAGCAGGCCGCTCTCTCCATGGGAATTCTCAGGCAAGAATACTGGGGTGGGTTGCCATTCCCTTCTCCAGGGAATCTTCCCGACCCAGGAACTGAACCCAGATCTCCCACGTTACAGGGAGATGCGTTACTGTCTGAACCACCAGGGAAGCCGGATTCCCTCCTCTCAGCCTTCACTTACCTCCTTGACAGGGAATGGGCTCTAGCTAATCCCAGCGTCCCCATATCCTGCCAGCCAAGGTCAGAGAAGGAGGGAGGGAGGAGAAAGGGATGGCAGGAGGGCTCAGATCCTTCCTAACTGAAGCTTGCCTGAGGTAAGTCAGGGCAGTAGATAAGATGTGCTTCAAGTACCCACTCCGGTCTGTTATTCACCCTCAAGTTCAACCATTATATATTCATTCCTTTGGCTGTTTAAGGCCTTTCACGTTTTAAATCATTGACTATAAAGCAAATATTCTTAGGAGAAGAAACTCCTGAGTGTGTTCTCTATTAATACCTATGGAAGACTGATTGATAATTTGCCAAGAAAAGGTTTTGTGAGAAGGAACACAGAGGGAAAAATGTGTGTAACTGTTTGCACACATGTTGGGGGGAGGGGTTGTGGAGAAGAAGAGCTACTAAAAAGGAACCAGCGTGTTCCCCATCCTGACCCCCTCCCTCCTCCCTCCCCTACCATCCCTCGGTGTCATCCCAGGGCACCAGCCCCAAGCATCCTGCATCGTAAAGTAATTAGCCTCCAATGAAAATAAATGAATTTAAATTAAATAGAAATAAATAAATGTAGAGTTCTCAAAAAAAAAAAAAAAGGAGCCAGCAAAGCCCGGAGTGCTGTGTCCACTGCTCCCTCTTCCTGGGGGCCTGGGAAGGCTGCACCTCCCCGGGATTCTTTGCAGTAAAGCTGGGTCCTGCAGCACAGCACCGAGTCTGACCAGTGAGAGGCGGTTGGAAGTGATGCGAAGGCCACGCCTGGCGTTTGTTTACTTATTAAATATTCATTTATTTATTTGGCTGCAGGGGGTCTCAGGTGCAGACGCTGGATGCTTGGTCTTCATTGCTCACGCGAACTCTTTGTAGTAATGTGCGGGATTTAGTTCCCTGACCGGGGATCGAGCCCAGGCCCCCTGCATTGGGTGACGTGGAGTCGTAGCCACTGGACCACCAGGGACGTCCCAGGCCTGGCCTTTTAAAATGACCCTCTATGGTCACCCGTGACCTTCCAGTTCTCACTTCCCTTGCCATAGTGATCTGGGGGTTCACGTGTCTCAGGCGGCATGGCTACCAAGTGGAAGGGCTGTCTGACCTACTTCACTGCACAGCATTCTGAGATTTCACAATTTTTTCCTACAGCAACAGGAACTGTCTTTGCCTAACGTGTAGAAAACAAGGGGCCAACAGATTTCTTCAATTTCCTCAGCTGGACGTGGCACGCAAGTCATGATCCCAGACTCCAGGGTCATAAAGGTGTGAATTTGAGTCCCAGATCTACCATTTCAGTCTAAAATCTTAGATCAGTTTCTTCAACAAAATGAAACATGAATTAGACAAAGGCTGCTGCTCACTTAACCCACTGCTTGGCGATGGCGGGTTATCACGGAATGTAAGCTTTGCTGCTGAGCTGTTAGGAATGAGCATGGGTTCTGGTTCAAATGTCCACATATTGCAAATTTATTTTTCTATCAGGACTAATGACAAACCACAGCAAGCTCTTCCCTGGTAGCTCAGATGGTAAAGTGTCTGCCTGCACTGTGGGAGACCTGGGTTCGATCCCCGGGTCGGGAAGATCCCCTGGAGAAGGAAATAACAACCCACTCCAGTACTCTTGCCTGGAAAATTCCATGGCAAGGAGGAGCCTGGTAGGCTACAGTCCATGAAGTTGCAAAGAGGTGGACACGACTGAACAACTTCACTGGTTCACAGCAAGCTTGGGCTTCCCAGGCGGCACCCGTGGTAAAGAATCTGCGGGCCAGTGTCGGAGACGCAGGAGACAGGGGTTTGATCCCTGGGTCAGGAAGATCCCCTGGAGAAGGAAATGGCAACCCGCTCCAGTGGACAGAGGAAGCTGGTGGGCTGCAGTCCATGAGGTCGCAGAGAGCTGGACACAGCTGAGCACAGCACAGGGGTGGATGGGGCAGCAAGTTTGTCCGGGTTAGGGGAGGAGTTGCTGACGCGTGTGCTGAGCGCACGTGATCAGCAGAGGTGGGTTGGTACTGGGGCTGCTCTTGATGCCAGCCCCGAGTCTTGCACAGGGACCCGTGACCTCGTTCGGCCATGGGGAAGACAACATCAGGGTCACACATCCATGAGTTCAGGCCCGGGATGGGCTGAGGCACCCGTAGGAGGACCCTCGCGGTCTGGAGGGAAAGGAGGGGCTGCAGGAGAGGGTGCCCCCAGGACGGAGCTGCCTCCACCCCCGCATCAGAGAACAAACATCGCTGTGACCCCAGCCCTGGCCCAGCCTCCTGAGAGCTGGGTTCACCGGGACGCCGGTGGGGTTCCTGGCTGGAGAGGTCAGCTCTGCCTTCACTGATCTCTCTACTGCTCAGGTCTCCGGATGCTGCCTCATCCTCTGGCTGGTACCTGGGGAGGTGTCACCCCAGCATCCTGAGGACAGAGGCAGGACTGAAGGCAGAGCAGGAAAAAGGGTGACGGGCCCCCTGTGGGGAAATCTCACCCCTTCTCCCATGGGGTGGGGGTCACGAGGGTCGGGCCTTCCCAAGCGATTCCGTCAGCTGCCCTGACCCCCATTTCCCTGCACCTTCTCTGGAGGGACCAGCCCTCCCCGAATAATCAAGCTCTGCTAAGACCTCATGGTCTGGCCTGGGTGCCCACTTTTCTGCGGCATGTCCCGTGAAACTGGTGGAACTCCCACTCCTGAGCCGTTCAGCCGCACCAGCCCTTTCCCACGCCTCGTGCTGTAGCCTTTTCCAAAAGATGACACACAGAGCGTCTGCCTCAGGCTTCACCAGGGCTTCCCAGGGGGCGCGAGTGGTAAAGAACCCACCCACCAAAGGGGGAGATGAAGAGACTGCGGTCCGACCCCTGGGTCGGGAAGATGCCCTGGAGGAGGGCGTGGCAGCCCACTCCAGGATTCCTGCCTGGACAATGCTGTGGACGGAGCCGCCTGGTGGGCTACATACAGTCCACAGGGCCTCAGAGTTGGACACGGCTGAGCGACTTAGCACACGCTTCATGATGCTCAGCTGGGCCTGCCGCTGGTGACCTTTCTGGGCCCCTACCAGAGAAGGGAGGGGGCGACTGGGCATAGGGAGGCGGCCGGCTGCCCGCGTCCGCTCCTGGCTCCCCACCCCCCACCCCGGAGCGGCAGGACGCCTCTGGTTCGCTAACTGCAGGAGCACGGACGAGCCATTTCCATGGCCTCAGTTTGTTCATCTGTAAGGAAGAGAATCAGACAAGAGGGTCCCTAAAGCCCCTTTAGTTTCTGATGTCAGAAGGCCGACCACCTCGTTCGGGCCCCGGGGGGTAGGCCCGCTGACGGGCTGCTCACGGGGCGCCGGGTCTCACCCGACCTTTTCGTCCATGTGATGGAGAAGACCCGCTGACCTCCCGGAACAGGGCGCCAGGTGGGGAAGCCCACCCCGCCCCAGGCAGGGGAGTGGGTGCCTAGCTGGGCTCCCGAGTGAGGGGCCTGGATGTGTATGACCCTGTGGGGGTCCCAGAGAAAACGAGAAGTTTCCCTTCTCCGGCTTGAGGTGAGGGAAGGAAAAATTCACCGACAGTTACGTCTCCTGTTTCCTTCTGCGTCTGGGATCCACCTAAATCAGAGAAAGGGACCCTGCACCCCCGTCTGACATGGGGCCTGCCTGAGTTCCTGGGGACTGCAAGGCCGCGCTCGTGAGGAAGCGGAAACGGATCGTGGCCAAGGTCCGGGAGGCTGAAGGGGAAGGGCAGACTCCTCCGGGTGTGCCCTGTCTCCTGGTGGGGTGGGGGTGATGGAGTGAGTCAGATCCGGGTCCAAATTCCTGGCTGTGTGTCCTGGGGCAAACGATTCAGCCTCTCTGAGCCTCCATTTATCTTCAGCAAAGGGAACCTAGTACCTATCTCGCAGGACTCCTCTAGGAGTGAATGGCTAACGGGTGTGAAGGCGCCTGGCCCTTGCCGGCCTCCTGTGGATCATGGCTATTCCTATTTTTATCTCTTACTCTTGGGAAGGGGGATGGCCAGGTGCCACCGCCTGGGGTCTGGGGAAGCAGCAGGGGGTGAGGCAGGGGGTGCAGGTGAGACGGGGGTCTTCGTGGGAGCAGGACCCGTCTGCAGGGTGGCGGGGCGGTCAGACCCAGGCCTTGGCTGTGGCCCCTGCGGGTGGGCAGCAGAAATGAGCGCCGCTCCCCCTCCCGCCCCGGCGGCCCTGGGGTCTCCCGGCGGGAGGCTGGGCGCCCCAGGCTGAGCGCGCGGCTGGCGGGAGGGGCCTCAGTGGCCGATAGAGAAGGCGCCCGAGTCCGTGGACTGCTTCTCCTCCGTGGTCTGGTCGCTGGCGTCCCGGGGGTGGGCAGGGGCTGGGACCCTCAGCGTGGTCTCGCTCACCTGCAGGCAGAAGGGCTGGCGGGAGTGGGCTCCGACCGCGGGTGGGGTCCTCCCACCGGCCCGTGTGGCGTGTGGCCAACTCAGCTGTCGCGGCCCATGGCCGGATCCGAGGGGAGCGAGGGCAGATGGGTGTGACCCCAAGATTCTTCCCATGCAGCTAAAGGGCAAAGCGAACCCCGAGGCAGGCGACGGCAGAGTCTGCCCACCCCCAAGGGACGACGAGTGGGTGGGGATGCGGAGAGCAACGACCAGGCCCCGCGCTCGGCCAAGGTCCGCCCGTAGGACGCCCGACGTGCGCTGAGGCCCAGTGAGCTCCCCTTCATGGACCCAGGACAGTCCAGGGTCCAACTCCCTCCCTGCCCTCTCTCTCTCTTTCTCTCTGTCTCTGTCTCTGTCTCTGTCTCTGTCTCTCTCTCTCTCTCTCTCTCTCTCTCTCTCGGACAGCCCCCGCCCCCCCCCACTCACCTCCTCGAACTTCCTGGCCTTGTACTGGTCGGCCCCCTTGAGGAAGTTCAGCAGGATGATGTCGCAGAGGACGGTGCCCTGGAGGAACAGCGGGCGCCCTAAGCGCTGCGGCCGGGGCAGCGTGGGGGGGAAGCTGGGGCGGGGGCAGGACTGCCCTAGGGAGATGTGTATAAGAGACAGGTCCATGAAGTTGCAAAGAGGTGGACACGACTGAACAACTTCACT